>JARDYJ010000005.1:75008468-75090968 GCA_029215755.1 Spea hammondii
TTTTTTGGTGACAGTGGGGCTTTTTACATGCTACCATATTTTTTTAAAAAACATTTTTGAACAATCATTTTTTTTTTTTTTTTACTCTCATTAGTGCGCTGGGCTCCATTGACCTTGCATGGTTGGATGCAGTACCTACATTCAACCTGGCGGAGGAGCTCGAGAGTTCTCAAGAGGGTCTGGATAGACCCTCTGTGAACTAATTTTCTATTGTTAATGCCATCCTGTGAATGACGGCAACATAATTTACAGGATGGCACTTGTGGTTGCTCTTCGGAGCAATCACAAGGTGATCGGGGTAAGGGGGTAGTGTTACTGACATGCCTCGATATCGATATATGGCTTCCTAAGCTGTTTTAGCCGGGCGCTTGTGAGGCTTCCGTGGATGCTGCAAAGCCGCCGATCGCGGCGAAAATGCCGCGATCTCGGCGATGCAGTTATTTAACAGCAGCCCATACATGTACAAGCATTGTCGTTATCTCGTTGCACGGCAACCCCGTACATGTACGTGGATTGACGTTAAGGGGTTAAGTTCTTTGGAGGGACTCTGGATCTGTCTGTTGGATTTACCTGCCTGCCTGTTACCTCTTTGACCCGGACTGCCTTTTGGATTTACCCTTTTGCCAGCCTGTTACCTGTTTGACCTGGACTGCCTACTGGATATCCCCTTTTTGCTTGCTACCTGTCCCAGACCCCTTTTGGATACTTACCTGGATTTTCTACCTTCATACTCCCCAGTAGTCTGTATACATGATATGTCTGCTTTGCTTTGTGTAATATACCTATACCCAAACATTCCGCTTGTGTCATTTGTGAAAATTGTTTCTATCACTGCGTTCTTACACTCCTGCGCTCTGGACTCCAACATCCAGTTAAGGGCTGCAATATGATGAGCCTGACAGAATGAACTCACCGTTATGGAGTCCGCAGAGTTAAGTAAGATGCTCAGTACCCTTACCCTGTAGGTGTCCCAGCTATCCCTATCTCTTCATGAATTGCAACGGGACTTTGCTTTATTTAAAGAGACAGTACACCATACACAGGAACCTGTATATTCTGAACCCGATGTTGCTCTACCTGAGAAATTCTCTGGCACTCACTCTAAATACAGCACCTTTAAGATGGATTGCGAGGTACTCTTCCCCTTAAAACCACGCACCTATGCTACAGATTTTGTTAAAGTGCAAACTGCTATCACCCTGTTGTCAGGGCAACTGAAAATCTGGGCACACAAGGTTCCCACCATCTCTCTATTCCTTGTCCTTCTACTCGTTTGACCTAGGTTTGCGCTGCTATATTGACCCGTTTGAGGTGTCTATGGACAAGGAAGTTCCTAGGAGTACTTCTATCATCCCAGAGGATCCTATAGGCAAACCTACCCATAGCCTTGAGGTTTCTGGCATGACTGATGCACCTACCTTGGACACTGAACCGAACTACACTGTCCCTTGAAGAAAAGGCTAGAAGATGGAATAATGGCTTATGCTTTTATTGTGGTAAGAAGGGGCACTTTATCACATACTGCCCTACACGTCCACCTCGGCCTGGAGCTCTTCATATTGGGACTGTGTTTGTCCACCCTGACGCCTCTTCACATCACTCTGAGGGGCACACAGGCTGGTATCACAGCTATCCACATTTGGCTTCACAGAGGAGACCGCTAAACCCTGGAGTAGCTACTTCCATTGTTCCCCATGCACCTGCTACTGTGGCTCCCGACAAGCCTCTAAATCATGTCCTAGAGGCAACTTCTTTGCTCCCATCTGAGAAGCCCGTGTCTAATACCCTCACTGGAACTACTGTGGCAAATACCAGCATTACTTGTTATGCCAATGAAGCCTTCTCACCTGACTGTATTTATGCCTCCAATGGCATCATAGTGCACAAGCACGATCTGGAGGTATTCGAAAAGGCACTGAGCGCCAGGAATACCACCCCTGTAGACATCCCCAAGGCAAAAGAGTATACTGCTGAGGGGATAGCAGTTATGGTTAATGGAGATGAGCACCATCCAGTTGTGCCAGAGGCTGATGCGGTGGATTCCTATGATTTGTGCCTATGTGCCACTCTGCCTCCCTGATATGCCTTTTACCCTCCTATATACCACTCTGCCCCATGTTATGCCTTTTAACCCCCTATACGCCACTCTGCCTCCAGAAATGCCTTATACCCCTATATGCCACTCTGGCATATAGGGGACTAAAAGGCATATCATGGGACAGAGTGGCATATAGGGGGACACTTACACACCCAGACACTAATATACCCACTCAGACACACTTCCAAACCAAGACACGCACTCAAGCAACTAAGGCACTTCACTCACTGCGACGCCTCAGCAGGCGCTTACTGCAGCTCCCACGGGATTACGCAATGATGCTGTGTGACGCCGCTAGGCCCCGCCTCCTCCAGAAAATTACCGGATCCGCCAATGACTTTGGGACGGCACGGTGCGGGGCTATCCCGGCAGTGAGAAGATACGCGCGTATGCAACCTCCGCTGCTGTCCGCACTTTCGCCGGCGCTCGGTGATAGACGCCGGTGGAAATGCCAGCAGCAGCTGAGGTTACCAGACAGGAGGATCCAGGTCCTGCAGGGGATCTGGATCTTAGTCTCATAGTCAGACCTCCATTTGAGGTTTGATTAGAAGACGACCCCGATTATAAGACGAGGGCTATTTTTCAGAGCATTTGCTCTATAAAAAAAACAAAAACCTTGTCTTATAATCGAGCAAATACGGTAATTTAGTATTGATAGAATGACATATAAAGTTGATCAAAAAACTGTCTACTGCTTTTTTCATTATCGCCAAATTAACCCTGTATTAATATGCATTGTAAAGCTAAAAGGCCATATTTTCTCTCAGTGAAAAATTAGTGCAGCCTATGCACACATACACATCCTAATTAGAGCAGGTGAGCTGTGGTGAGAATCACCTGTAAATCCTGGCCTGGATTGTATAAGGCTGTTGGAGCAAAATCACCATGCTCTTCTGGATACTCCATTCCAGGGACCCATAACACAACTTACAGTCTCACAAATTTAATTATCTCCAGTCAACTGCAAATGTGGATTGTAGGATCTCAAACTTTGTTTGAGGAATATAAAACGGAAGGTGAGTTTATGATATGATAACTGACCATATGTCGCAAAGTTGCCTGCAAGTTTGGCAGTGAAATTAGTGGGTTTGATATTGTAAGTCCTATATCACCTGCAAATGATCCCAGTTTAGATGACATGGATGTCAAAACCTCTATATCTTGTATATTTGTGTCTAATTTCACACTCTAAGGGTTCCATAGACAGCACAGAGCAAAGGACATAACTGGAATCCCTGCCTTGAGCCTTTATAATTGAGAATGGCCTTGAAAGAAAGCCTCTATTGTTTATTTGAACTGCTGGTTTACTGTACAAGGCCATGAGTGCCGTAATGAATGTTTAAGGGAATGCAACATGCTCTAAGATTTGTGGCATAAATCCCCAACGAAGGAGGTTGAATGTCTTTTTCCACGTTTAGGGAGAGAATAAAGCCGGGTATTTTTTGCTTGTATATCTAATGAATCAAGGTGACTTGCTTCCTTGTATTATCCGAGGGTTGACGGATTTTAATGAACCCCACTTGGTTGTAGTGAAATAAGTCTGATAGTAGGGTGCTTAACCGATCTCCCAACACATCATGCGTGACATCAAGAATTCTTACAGTGTACGGGAAACCGTAAAGGTCCTGGAGCTTTGTGTGGTTTTAAATTAAAGTTTTAATGATTGAACATGTTATTTCTTCTAAAGTAATTGGAGCTGTTAAATACTCTTTTTGGTGGTCATGTAATTGAGAGAGCTCTAAGGACATTTAAAAGGCGGTTATCTCTTCTGGATAAGGTTGCTCTGGGAGCAATAAAAAATAGCAAACTCATCTGCAATATCTTGGGGGTTAATAATGTTGTTAGCCTTTACAGTTTCCTATTTAGATGCCGGTTATGACCTTGACTGGAATGCTGCCACTGCCACTAATGAAATATGGGCATGGTTGGACCATGTTATGGTGTCTATTTGACATCTTTGTTATAAGTGATTTGTCAACAATAAAATAATCCATTCGGGAGTAAGTGTTGTGCAGTGTAGAATAGAATGTATAATCTAACTTCAGGTGACAATATTCGCCATGCGTCATACCACTGGTTTCCCGCTAGTAGGGAATCTAAGCGTGCACCCCTTCTTGTGATCTGTTTAGCTCTGCTCCAGCATACCATGGTGTCCAAATCTGGGTTCACCCGTTAGGATCAAAGCTTCTTGTTTAATCCAAGCTGTTTTTTTTTTAATTTTTTGTAGCCTTCGTGAACAAGGCTGTTTTAACACTTTTGTAGTGCTCGTGTTTAGCAGTAATTTTCTCCTGTCCTATTTCATGTACTTACACAAGTTTTTTTGATCATATCATCTAATTTCCTATTAAAAAAAAATATGATGAAAAAAACACTTATCGAAAACATATTTTACCCAATTATTTTTATGGGTTTTTTTTTGCAAGTTATTGGGCTATTTCAAAACCATTTTTCCAAATCTGGTCATTCTGCCCCATGTGTTATTTGGGACATCTTTGAAGCCAGGTAATGCAGTTGACCCCATCAAACCATATATTTTTGAAAGCTAGACACCCCAAGTTATTTCAAATTTTGGTATTTTAACAGTTTCCATGCACTAATTCTACTACCACCCAAACTTTGTAATTTACTTAGTGTTTTTTCTCAATTGTACTTCAGGTGTGAAGTTACAGTTCCTGGTATATAATCAGTGTCACACAACACCCCTAATATGTGTTCAGCAACATCTCCCGAGTACAGTGATACCAATCATGCATGGGTTTGTCAGGTGGTTGGGGAGATAAAATGCCACATTTGGAACGTGCGCATTTTTCAACTAAGAACTTTAACACCCAGCCCTACTACACCATACAAAACAGCAATCGGGGCGCACGTGTACATAGGAAAAAACAAATATATATGATAGTGTGATACCGTCTATGAAATACAATATGTGTAAATGTGTATATGCACTCACAAGCGGTGCAGGTAAAGGAGGCTCTTCAAAGATAAAATCGATCCTTTATTCTTTAAAATCTATAAATATAAGAATGAAAACAACCACATAGTGCAGTAACTTCCTGTGATGTAATAAGCAAATGTGAATGCACTTACAGGATGGTTGAATTCAACTGGTATATTCAACTTATAAAAAGTCCGAGGTTCGGAAAAGGAAATATAGTCTTCACGGGGTTTTATCACCGATCAGGAAATGCAGATCCTCTTCTTTTGGTGTCTCTGTCTCAACGCGTTTCGCCTCTATATGGGCTTCCTCAGGAGAACGATTTGACAGTAATCCGCAATGGTAGCGTGTATGTAGCAGTCGTGGGGAGTCCACTTTAAATGCCGTCCAGATCTGTTCTAATGCCGGTGCGGATGGGAGGCGTCATCACGTTCTTGCGCGTGACGTCTTTTGGTTGCGGCGTATCTAGGTAACGAGGACGCTTCTCCTCCCTTCGGCTCCGGCGTATCTGGATGACGGGGACGCTTCTCCTCCCTTCGGCTCCTCCTCCTCCCTAAATGTCCGTGATTTTTTCTTTGTAGAAGTATCGGTTTGTAAAGGGTGGTAGTTCTTTGAAGACTCAGGGTGTCGTAGACAATCCTGAGCTTTTAAAAGTATGTAAAAATGATATGGGGGAGGTAAAAGTAAAAGGGAATAGGTTATATATATATAGGGCTGCAACAACTAATCGATAATAATCGATAATGAAAATCGTTGCCAACGAATTTCATTATCGATTAGTTGAATCGATTTTTATCGATTATTAAATGAGGGTTTTTTCAGAGCAAACGCTCTGAAAAATACCCCTCATTATATAATCCGTTTAGTCTGACTCACAGCAGCAGCTCCTACTTACCAGTCCCTCCCTGTAATCACTGTGACAACTGGCCCCGCCCCCTTCCTTCTCCCAGAAGGCCAGAACCACATGGCTGTGACACTCATCTAACTGTAAGTATAAAATTAATATTTAGGCTACTGAAAGTTAGGGGAGGTGGGAGTTAATTTAGGGGCAGTTATGGTTAATGGGGTGTTTAGGGTTAATTTAGGGGCAGTTATGGTTAATGGGGTGTTTAGGGTTAATTTAGGGACAGTTATGGTTAATAGGGTGTTTAGGGTTAATTTAGGGGCAGCTATGGTTAATAGGGTGTTTAGGGTTAATTTAGGGGCAGCTATGGTTAATGGTGTGTTTAGGGTTAATTTAGGAGCAGCTGTGGTTAATGGGGTGTTTGGGGTTAATTTGAGGCAGTTTTGGTTAATGGTATGTTTAGGGTTAATTTAGGGGCTGTTGTGGTTCATGGGGTCTTTAGGGTTAATTTAGGGGATGCTGTGGTTGATGGGGTCTTTAGGGTTAATTTAGGGGCAGTTATGGTTAATGGGGTGTTTAGGGTTAATTTAATGATGAGGACTGAGGGTTAATTTTATTAATTTATTAAAGTTAACTTAAGGTGCAGTTAGAGATAAAGGGGGGCAAACTAAGGGGAATCTAAATCCTGGGGGCAGTGAAGATTAACCCAGTACTTATTTATAAAAGTATGGTCTGTGACTCTATGAGGGGACTATGAGATATCTGGGGGTATAAGGCATATCTGGGGAGGACGGAGTGACATATCTGGGGGTAAAAGGCATATAGGGTATATAAGGCATATGTGGGGAGGGCAGTGTGGCATGTCTGGGAGGCAGTGTGGCATGTCTGGGGAGGATGGAGTGGTATGTCTGGGGAGGATGGAGTGGTGTATCGGGGTATAAGGTGTATCAGGCACAGTGGCATATGTGGGGGTAGAGTGGAGTGACATATGTGGGAGGCAGCGTGGAGTGGCATATGTGGGAGGCAGCGTGGAGTGACATATGTGGGAGGCAGAGTGGAGTGGCATATGTGGGAGGCAGCGTGGAGTGGCATATGTGGGAGGCAGCGTGGAGTGACATATGTGGGAGGCAGCGTGGAGTGGCATATGTGGGAGGCAGCGTGGAGTGGCATATGTGGGAGGCAGCGTGGAGTGGCATATGTGGGAGGCAGCGTGGAGTGGCATATGTGGGAGGCAGCGTGGAGTGGCATATGTGGGAGGCAGCGTGGAGTGGCATATGTGGGAGGCAGAGTGGAGTGGTATATGTGGGACGCAGAGTGGTATATGTGGGAGGCAGAGTGGCATATGTGGGAGGCAGAGTGGCATATGTGGGAGGCAGCGTGGAGTGGCATATGTGGGAGGCAGCGTGGAGTGGCATATGTGGGAGGCAGCGTGGAGTGGCATATGTGGGAGGCAGCGTGGAGTGGCATATGTGGGAGGCAGAGTGGAGTGGCATATGTGGGAGGCAGAGTGGCATATGTGGGAGGCAGAGTGGCATATGTGGGAGGCAGAGTGGCATATGTGGGAGGCAGCGTGGAGTGACATATGTGGGAGGCAGCGTGGAGTGGCATATGTGGGAGGCAGCGTGGAGTGGCATATGTGGGAGGCAGAGTGGGTGGCATATGTGGGAGGCAGCGTGGAGTGGCATATGTGGGAGGCAGCGTGGAGTGGCATATGTGGGAGGCAGAGTGGAGTGACATATGTGGGAGGCAGCGTGGAGTGGCATATGTGGGAGGCAGTGTGGAGTGGCATATGTGGGAGGCAGCGTGGAGTGGCATATGTGGGAGGCAGCGTGGAGTGGCATATGTGGGAGGCAGAGTGGAGTGGTATATGTGGGGGGCAGCGTGGCATGTCTGGGAGGCAGCGTGGCAAGCCTGGGCTCAAACGTGCATAAATTGGGGGGGGCTGGTTGCGAAATAAAGGCAAGAAATGCATTTTATCAAAGTTTCTTTATTATGCTGTTTGTATTTAATATAATTTGTTTATTACATTATTTTAAATAAATGAAAAATGTACATTCATTTTTTTTATCCGATTAATCGATTAATCGAAAAAATAATCGGCCAACTAATCGATTATGAAAATAATCGTTAGTTGCAGCCCTATATATATATATTGGATTATATATATAATAGTATATAATATGGAAATGAGAGAAGGTAAGTATTGAAAGAGAATAATATTTTAGAGAGATAAAAAGTATATAATATAGGACTTTTTAATATTCTCTCTGGTATGAGAATTTTAAGAGAACGATAAAACATATATTTAATGTAAAAATGGATTTAAAAAATGTGTTAATGGTAATCATATGAAAGTCAGAATGTCTAGATCAGTATTAAGGCCCCCTTTCTTGTATGTTTGAAAATTAAAAATCCATTGAGTTTCTTTCCTACATAAGGTGGAAATGATATTACCTCCACTCCAGTGAGCAGTTACTAAATCTATCCCCATAATTCTGATAATGAGAAGGATTTACAGATATTGCAGTGTCTAGGGACACTATGTTTGATACTTTTATTTCGGATCCCTCCCAGATGTTCCAGAGCTCTGATCTTAAATTCTCTTGTGGTTCTGCCTATGTACTGTATCCCACACTTGCATTGTAGCAAGTAGATGACATTTTTGGTGTTACAGTGTATAAAATCTTTGATGATGTATTCTTTGCCTGTGTTTGTGTATTTTAAAGTTGTTATTTTCTTTCTTTGCATGTTACAGGTTCTGCAGACCTTACATTTGCCACAGCAATGAAAACCTGCAGATTTAGTTGCCAGGAAATGATTATCTACTCTATCCATTGGTGGAAGGGCACTGGGAGCTAATATTGTTTTTAAATTTGCTAGTTTTTTATAAATAATTTTTGGTTTCTCTGGGAGATGTTTACGTAAGACTGTGTCTTCCATCAGTATGGGCCAGCATCTGTTAAATGCTTTTTTGATTTGTGGGGCCTGATCATTGAATTGAGTTAAGAAAGAAAAATCAAATCCTTCCTTATTTTTCAGTTTTTTACTGTTGAGAAGTTCCTCCCTTTTTATGTTCTGGACTGTTTCTAGACTATTAGTGAGTAGATCCTGTGGGTATTTTCTCTCTCTGAATTTCTTCAGAAGGTGTTTACTCTGGACTGAGAAATCCTCATCGTTGGTACAGTTTCTACGAATCCTGGTTACCTGTCCTTTTGGGATATTTTTCAACCAGCTAGGGTGGTGACGGCTCGTAAAATCGATAAAGCCGTTTCCATCTGTCGGCTTAAAAAATGTTTTTGTATTGATTTTATCTTTTTCAATAAACAGTGTGAGATCTAAAAAAAAAATCTATCTGTGATTTATTTACACAAGAAGTACATTTTAGGTTATAATAGTTTTTATTAATATAGGAAATGAATTTTTGTAAATAATCCTCATGTCCTTGCCATATGATTAAAACATCATCTATATATCTTTACTGCACTATGTGGTTGTTTTCATTCTTATGTTTATAGATTTTAAAGAATAAAGAATCGATTTTATCTTTGAAGAGCCTCATTTACCTGCACCGCTTGTGAGTGCATATACACATTTACACATATTGTATTTCATAGACGATATCACACTATCATATATATTTGTTTTTTCCTATGTACACATGCGCCCCGATTGCTGTTTTGTACGTTCTTGAACACTGAGAGGAGTGTTTTGTTGGGCTGCGGCAGTGTAACAATAGGGAAGTATTTTACCTTTTATTTTTGATTTCCACTTTCATTTTCACTTTCATTTTTGACACGTGATTGGGTGTCAAAGGTTTCATATTCTGGTTTCCTACTACACCATATTCTTAGTTGGGCAATCTTTGAAGCTGGCTAGTTCAATTTACCCCATAAAACCATACTTTTTTTTTTAAATTAGACACTCCAGGGTATCTCATGTGTTGGTATTTTAACCCTTTCCATGCATGAGATTCTACCACCAGCCTTTGTCAAAATTTGTGGTGATATTTTTGTGTGGTTTTTTTTCACATGCATTGCACTTAAGGTGTGAATTTACTGCTCCTGGTATATGTCACTGCTAAACAACACCCCAATATGCATTCAGCAAAATCTCTTGAGTACAGCGATACCACCCATGCATGGGTCTGTCTGGTTGTTAGGGGCTAAAAGGCCACATTTGGGAAGTAATTTTTTTTTTTTACATTTTGGTCAGTCGGTGCCTTTGTCCTATTTGAACCCGGCCACTCCAATTTACCCCATCAAACAATTCTTTTTTGGGGTATTTGAAAGGCAAGTATTTTAACTCTCTCCATTTTTGGAAAGATGCAGCGCAAAAATAAACGTATGTATATAAGTTATATATATATATATTTTGTTGGAACTGGATGGTTCCCCTTATGGTGACATCACTGTATGATTATGTTTAAATGTTACCACATTTTTCTAATTTTTTGCTATTGTTATTAGAAACATTATTGTAAACATACACACACACACACACTCACTGGCCACTTATTAGGTACTCCTGTTCAACTGCTTGTTAACACAAATAGCTAATAAGCCAATCACATGGCAGCAACTCAATGCATTTAGGCATGTAGACCTGGTCAAGACAACTTGCTGAAGTTCAAACCGAGCACCAAAATGGGGGAAAAAAGGGGATTTCAAAAGGGACTTTGAACAAGGTATGGTTGATGGTGCCAGACAGGCTGGGCTGAGTATTTCAGAAACTTCTGATGTACTGGGATTTTCACATGCAACTATCTCTAGGGTTTACAGTGAATGGTCCGAAAAAGAAAATATCCAGTGAGCCACAGTTGTGTCTACGAAAATATCAGATGTCAGAGGAGAATGGGCAGACTGCTTCAAGATGACAGAAACGCAACAGTAACTCAAATAACCACTGGTTACAACCAAGGTATGTGGAACAATGTCAAAAGCCTTACTGAAATCTAGATAAGCTATATCTACTACAAACTTCTGGGATAACTTCCGTTAACAATGATTGGTTAAATAAATACATTAATAATTTTGCTAGTACACCACTAAGCTATTTTAATAACTTTGGGTGCATCCTATCAGGCCAGATCAACTTAACCCCTTAATGCCCAATGACGGGCCAGGCACGTCAGACACAAATGGCCAGGTAACAACCAATGCCGGAAGGATACAGAAGAAGAGCCAATAGGAAGAACGAAGAGGAGAAGAAAAATAAGCTGTAGCGGGAAAAAGTGACAACATTCAACAAGAGCACCCTCAATATATAACACACCACAACAGTCACCAAAAATCAGAAACACTGCAGTACACAAACTAAGAAGTAGGTCACCTTTGAGAAAGAGACTGACAATCCCCTATAGTGAAGTTTTAAAAAGCAATACATTTTACACTTATGTATAATGTGGTCTATGGGTTTGTGCACAGATTTGGCTGTGTGAGTGGTTAAAGTTGAAGGTAAAATGTGAAAATCTGTACTGCTTATGTAGAGTAACTGTGTCTGAGAGAGGCAGCAGAGGTATGGTGTGTAAAAAGAGTTTCATGTAGTGTGTTTCAAAAGTAACAGAAAAAAAACTTTTGCCAATTACCCAGTAATGTATCATTGAAACATTTTTTGATAGGTTGAGTGTCTGGAGAGTTACATCTTACATTATTCATGCTTACATCATTCAATCTTAATGTATACATTTTTGGTGCAATTCTGCTTCTTCAATAATACCATTGGTATGCCCTTTACTAAACTTTGCTTTTCGTTTCATCTGTTTTACTATCTCCTTTAGTTTTCCTGTTTTGGTAAAGCCTACAAACAGAATATCTCTGTCAAGGCACTGATATAATGTGTGGAGACTGAACTTGTGATCTTAGATACCACAGGGAAGTATAATGACATATTGTGGGTATGGTGACCTCTGTGCTTATCTCATGGATATTGATGACACAGTGATCTAAGTACAGCTGCCATAGTGTTTATATTTTATTTTGTGAGCAGTACTGGTATCATGATTTTAGAAATTATGACACACATTTCATATCCTACAATTGAATTAATAATATTAATATTGTGAAGGTATACATGCAACAAAGCAATACACCTATATAACTCCACTGATGTTGAGAAAACAAGAGAGCTTTCTTATCCTGTTTCAGTGGCCGCAATCTTACATTGTGGCAACTTCATCCATGCACTGTAGTAAAAAGTCTCCCTCTGACATCCTCCGTGAGTCAACCCCACACAGAAAATAGGGATGTAAGTTTAGAGGTATTTGGTACCTTTGGAAGGTATGTATTAATTGTCACTGAAGACACACTGCAAATTTATTTAGGGTGTTGCACTATGGTTTACTTCGTTAATCCATTAAATGTATTCAAGTACTAAAATATATGGCTTATGGAGGATTATGCCATGTAAATTGATGTTGCCAACAAATGTGTTAAAACAAGCACTATGCAAACTGCATACAATTTGGTTTCTGACGTTTAACTCTCAGACTGCCAGACTTTATTTAGCACTTAAATTGCTTGTTTTCCCATAAATAGTTCTATTTTCAAGCAATATAAACTTGTGGAGCCTAAAAATCAAATCAAGTTAGAAAAAAATCAAATGAGAATAGCATATAACTCTCATATCTACCTTCCATCTACAGTTTCCAATCTTTCTTGGCCATCAGGAAGACATATGCGGAGGTCAACCTTCCTATTCAAAATATTATCCTTAAAGTCTTCTGAACTTTGGTTCCCAGTTCCTTCTGAGTCGGAAAAGGAGTTCTGCTTCCCCAGAGGTTTAGGAGCAGGGGGTTGGCTTGGTGGCGAGGGGGCACGGGCCTTCATTTTTTCTAAAATAGTGAGAAAATGACACTGAATTTAAATTCATTCTGCAATTACTTTTGTTCAGAAATTACCACACAAATGTCTCTGATGGAAAATATAAGGTAGTGAGGCACTACGGTCATTGTTTATTGCAAAATGCCCTGTATGTCTAGTTTCAGTTAATTGCATTTTTCTCATGCACCATTGGTAAGTCGGGGGGGGGGGGTGTTATATGTAGTTAGCAGAGTGGCATATCAGGAGGGGCAGAGTGGTATTTCTAGGTGCAGATTGGCATTCCTAGAGGGCATAAAGCATATCTGGGGCAGAGTGGCATATCTGGGGGGCAGATTGGCATATTTGGGGAGCAGAGGGGCATATCTATAAGTAAGGTGCATTATGAATTAAGGGGGGACCTTAAAATGGCTATTGGTTTTCTGTGTGTGTATAATCTGTGCTGACTAACTGCATAATAGATACCAAAAATGTTAAAATACATGTATTCCTGTATATTAGGTAAAATACTGTTATACCATTCCACTAATGTGTATTTTTTCTTTAACAATACATTTTTCTTTAAAATACCACCAAACTTTTAGGGTGTGGCCTATAATCGGGTGTGGCCTATACTCGAGGCAATACAGTATGTATGGTAAGGTTGTTAGGGAGAACAGACTATGTTTAATGACTGTAATGGTCCAGGTTAGCCATGTTTTTACATGGCCTCAGATTAGACTTTGTTTCTCGATTGGCTTCAATAGCTTTGTTGGTTTTGGAATTTAAAAAAGGAAAGAAGCATGCAGTACTATCAAGATACAAATGGAGCAAAGGCAACTAATCTTTGTATAGTATATGAAGGACTAAAATTCTTTATTATGAAATGCATTTAAGCAATATTTAGAAAAGGTTTCCTGGATGGCGCTCTCAAAGAGCAATTGTGCAGCACAGGAGGGTTGGGGCTAGACTGAAGAAACTCAGGGCTTTGTCCCTAAGGCTGCTTGTGGGAGCTGGGACACTGTCAGGTAAAGCCTACAACACCTGGTATTCCCAGACAGTCTCCCATCCAGGTACTAACCAAGCCCAACCCTGCTTAGCTTCCAAGATCAGACGAGATTGGGCGCTTTCAGGGTGGTATAGCCGCAGGTAAGCGGTTCTAATATAACTCTGGATCTTCATTGAATGGAACACACGAGCGCCCCCTAGTGTACCTTGACACTGTCAGGTAAAAACAGAACCTTTGTGAGGTATGAAACAGTTTCCTAAAATGAGACAATGAATCTTATTGTACATTATCTAGGGTTGTATGAACAGTAACAAAAATCTAGAGTGTTCTATAAGGTTAAATGGGTTTCTGTGAGTTCTGTCAAGTTTGGTTTCCCATTTAAATTCTCTATAAAGTGGATGTGCTAAAAGCATGAAAAGTTTTATTTGGGTATCTATGAAATAAAAATTTTAATTTTAGCAGTATTTTATGGACAACAAAAGTGAAAAAAAGAAAAACAGAAATGTATATGAAGGCAGGTACACCCAAAGCTAATAATGGAATATCAGGCTGGGAGGAAGGTGGGGTGGCTGATAAATCCTCACACCTGGCGACATCACCATTTGCTTATCTTTTTAATATAATGACATTCATCAAAACCACCCAGCCTTAGCCGTGGATCTAGGGTGATATTCCACATGAATCTCTCACATTATTTCAAGAGTCATAATATCAGTGACATATTAATCATTAAAGGGTATGGCTATAGGTGAGGTTCTATGCTATTTTTGTGATTTGTTATTACAAACTGGATGGGTGTAGCATAAATAATAACTATTGCACTGGCACACTGACAGGCTATTCTAACAACAGATCAGTTTTTTTTTTACCAGCACACAACTTTTATTTACTTTTATTGGCAGGTGAGATGGAGTACTTAGGGTTACATTTAAAGAAAACTTTTAAAACAAAATTAACCTTTAGGGAATAATTCTGGGGACAAATAGCAAACAGGGCAAGAAATCTCAGAACTAGCCCTTAAACACACAACATCTGATCATCCTATTATACTGGCAGTGTAAAAACAAACAAGAGTGTGGGTATACTTTATTTGAAACAGGGGAAACATTTAGACAGAAATACATATAAAAATCATAAATCTTTGCTGATACCAATAATAATAAACCAATAAAAACATTTTAAAGAGTTAATGAGCTGGAGACATGTGCTGATGCTGAGAAAGGGAGCACAACTTTCAACTTTGTGCTTCCAACAAGATATAAAAATAAAATCCAACAGAACCTGCCAGGTTGACACAAAAACACAGGTCTCGCTTGGCAGTATCACCTCACGTTATGTCAGGTTATCAGGGCTATTGAGAGGTGCCAAATATAGGATCCAGGAGACCAGGTTCACAGAGAAGTGGACAAAAAAAGAAGACACAGGGAGATACGGAGGAAGAAAGAAAAAAACTTTGAGAGAGCATGAATGAGTATTAGAGAGCAGGAGTGAGAGTGTGAGAGAGTACATATATTAATCATTATATAATATAATCGATGTGGGCATAGTTTTGGTGGACCTGGTGGAGGGACAGCATTTCATCTTCGAACCTAGGCAGCAGAAATGTCTTGTGATGGCCCTGGAAACAATACCGCCTTAAAATTTAAAACTTTCCTTCCATTGTCAATAAATCTATTTTACCAAGTACATTTTTCTAAAACAATATCCCAATCTCTCTCATTATTTGCAACAATCAAAAACCATTCCCAGAATTTTAATAGTTTGGATATGGAAAGCAGGTATCTGAGTACCATTGTAATAACCAATAGTAAAGCAATCACATTAAGAGTCAGCAGAATACCAGAAGCACATGTAAAATACTCAATTATGGCCAGGTGGAGAATATACATTAGACTCCAACCCCTGGACCAAGGTAAGAGATTAGGAGAAAGGGAAGTGATAGATAGAATAGTTAGTATGAAAACTGATATATATATATATATATCAGTTTTCATGCTAACTATTCTATCTAAAGAGAAAGGGCAGCGATAGAAGGGGATGATAATTAGAAAATATCAATTGGGAGAAAGGGGGAAGATCATAAGAAAAGGGAGAGACAGAAAGAAATGGAGAGATTAAGGGAAATTGGAAATATGAGATATAGAATGAGAAAGGGAAGGATCAAAGTGAGAGATAAAAAAGAATAGAGATAGGCAGAAAAATGTTTTGTGGACTGATTAAATGAAGTTTCAATTGTTCGGGAAGAAGATTTGGCACTACGTATGATGTAAAAAGGGCACAACATACCCACATGAAAACATCCCACCGGCGAAGTACAGTGGAAGGCGCATCATGATTTGGGGCTGCTTTGCTGCTTTGGGGCCTAGACAGAATATTATCTAGGGGAAAATGAATTCCCAGGTTTATTAAGGTATCAAAGGATAATGTCAGGATGGCTCAGCCGAACAATGACCCAAAACATTTAAGTAAATCTACTACAGAATAGCTTAAAAAAAAAGAAAATCTGCCTTTTGGAGTGGCTTAGTCAGAGCCCAGACCTTAACTGATTAGATATGCTGTGGAATGGCCTCAAGAGGGCCATTCACACCAGACATCCTATGAGTATAGCAGAGCTTAAGCAGTTCTGTCATAAAGAATTGCCTAAAATTCCTGTTTCACTTACTTTTTCCTCCAACACTGTGGATGTTTAATTGGTATTTTGACCAAGACGTGAAATATTATCATTGTTTGGTTATAATATATATATATATATATATATAATTTATTATGAAAAAATATAAACTATTGGGAATCATGAAAAAATGGCAGTTCACCTAGAACTATGAATTTCCAGTGCAAATGAGAAAAAAACATACTAAAATATACTTATGTTTATGTACTGATTTTGAAAAGACCTAATATGACATATTTTCATTGATGTTTGGCTTAACATGGCTAAATATAACTAGATTTTTTTTTTAAAGTTATATTATGCTGGAAGCTGATTCCAAAAGCGGCTAGAACTAAACTATATACTGTATTTGCTCGATTATAAGACAAGGTTTTTTTCAGAGCAAAGTATGTGAATTAATATTTACTAATAAAACTTTTCTTATAGCAGGGCTTGACAAATCCCAGGGCCAGGTCGCCATGGCGACTGAGAATTTTGTCCTGGCGCCTAGGTCAGGGGCGTCCAACTACGGCCTACCCGACTTCAATGTGCGGCCCGCGTGACCGGCAGACCAACGTTCACGTAGAGCAGCCGCGAGGTGAGGTGGTAAGACCGCCGTGTGTGCATGCCGGCCGTTTTATTTTTTAAGGGTCTTGCATACACCGTGCTGCTGAGTGGCAGTGCCACTCAAGAGGGCGGGCTCACAGAAGAGTTCCTCGTGACGGGGAGAGGATCGTCACGATGGAGGTAAGCAGGAAAAAAAGAAAAGCGAAAATCTAAGTATTTTTTAAAAAATTTTAGGGGTTCGAGGAAAGTGGACCTATATTTAAGGAGGGGGATTCCCTTGGGACATCATTAAAACTTAAATAATACAAAAACTGGGAATCTTACATTACTGGGTACATGTCCCACATTTCAAATAAACCCCATATAAGACTACATGTTTCCTAAAAGCACATCTTTGAAGATACCAGAGACATCCTACTTAACTTTCCAGGTGGCCAACTGCAACCACAAAACTAATGGTAATGCAGGAATTTGGGGTTCTAGCTATACCTTTTCACGTCAGGATTGTTTTGTGATGAATGCTTCACACTGGGCTACATGGAACAAGAAAAAAACAAAAAAAATATCCCTTTTCTCCTGAGTTGATAGAGACCTCATACAATACAGTGCAAATGTTTTAGGCAAGTGTGAATAAATGCTGTAAAGTAAGAACGCTTTCAAAATCAGACAAAAAAATGCAGAGAATTTTTAGAAATCAAATTAATATTTTGGTGTGACTACCCTTTGTTTTCAAAACAGCATCAATTCTTCTAGATACACTTGCATGTAATTTTTAACCCCTTGATGACAATTGCCTCCTAAACTTCAATGATGTCGATGAAATGCCTTAATAGTGATCACTGAACAAAACCGTCACAACTGTCACTGCGAGATTTTGCCACTCGCAAGATTGTGGTTTGTCCTTTCAAAAAATAAAGTTGAAAAAGTTTCCAAGAAGGTCTCTCCAGACCCTCCTGAAAACTCTGGCTAGCCTTGCATGTTGAATACAGGTACTGCATTCAACCATGCAAGTCAATGGAGCCCAGCTTTCTAATCACAATGTAAAATGCTTAAAAAAAAAATGTATGATGGGGCGTGGCTTCCCTTGCTCAAAGATGGCTGCTTAGATCTTGCGCTCCCCAGCTTGCCCGTTATAATCCGCATTCACCATGGGCTGTCTGAAATGACCCTCACAGCACCGGGATACTCCGGAGTCACAGCCCAGATCATCAGGTCACTCACTCCGCCACTACTTCCAGACACCTGCGGTCCTGAACACTCAACCCCCCTCACCCAAATGGCGCCTTCTCCTGCCAGCTTGTCGGGAGACACTACTCACTCACCTCCTAGTGGTAAGCTCCACCGTCAGCGGCAGTACTGTAGGAGATGTTCCCCTCCCTCCCTACCAAAGCGGATTTCAGTAATCTCATCACGGAGATGAAGCACATTTTGCACGAGGAGGTGGCGGCCCCGCAAGCAGACATTACTGGGCCGTGAACCTGACTCCCCTATTTGCTTGGATAGGGCACATCGTGCTTTACGGCCACGTGGCAGACCGTCTGACCCCCCAGGGATGTTATATGCTGCTTCCAAGATTTTACTTTGAAGGAGGAGGTTAATACGAGAGCTAGAAACTCTCGTTCTTTTGAATTTGAGGGCCACACACTGTCGCTCTATCAGGACCTTTCCTCAATCACTTCACGCACCAGACGAGCATTATGCCCTCTCACTACACTACTCCGAGACAAAGGCATACGTTTTCGCTGGGGATTCCCTTTTCAGCTTTTTATTACCCGTGGAGGCGCTACATATACAGTGAAAACTCCTCAAGATATCTGGGAAGTAACAAGGTCCTTGGGACTCCCGACACCACATGTGGAGGATTGGCTACATACACGCATCTCTACTGACAAACATTGCGCGTGCTGCAGACGCCTAGACGCCCAATGTCATGATTGACTCATGGAATATAGTGAATGCATGGAAGGGTAACCCAGCAGAGGTCGTTAGTTTCTTTGTTTAAGCATTCAATGAGTTAATCTGAGGTTGATTTAAATGTGTTTCTTTGTGCATGCCCTCTGTATCTGTTCTGGCAAGAGGTGTGTAAAAGATTCTAATAAACCTCAATTAAGAAATGGACCATATATAATTATTGGTATAGGCAATAGTTCAATGATAGGCTTCAAGGTTTCCTTGACCTTAAAATATGGAATGAAGGATTTGCTGAACAGGCATTCTATAGATAGGATAGTAGCTTGCTAATGCAGGGTATAGTTGTAACTCTAAAAGGGCATTACAGTATGCGTACAGCCACCACCTAAAATAGGGTTTCGACGTGTAAAGATCTTAGTGAGCATGTTTACCCAATTAGGTGAAGACCAATAGACTGACAAGACTGACATCATTATTCAAACCGTGTATATAAGTTAAGGCCTTGGAGAAGCATAGGAGGAGAGGTAGAGGGGAGATGTACTTGCCATCCACGTACTCTTCACGTCCCAACACTCCCTCCCTCCATCCTCAGGAATGCATAGGACAGATGTCATGAACTAAATTCCTCTCCAAGGTTTTGTAAGACTTGTTTCGTATTATTTTTGTTATCTTCTTTTTATATTCTTCTTCTATTTTTGTTCGTATTAAATGTTTTACCTTTGTTTGCATCTAAGTGACTCTGCCTATTTTTGACGCACATACATTTATATGTGTTCCAATTATTTGAAGTTTGTATTTGGCCCTATATACATTTTATTACATATCTGGCGTGCCAGCCCTGCGTATTTTTTCCTGACCTTTGCCCTCCAGCTTGCTCAGGGGGAAGGGCAGATATATCTGTACACTTTTTGCAAACTGTCGGGAGAAAATTAAGAAAAGGACCTTTGAGGATACAGACTTCCAGATTTTATTGGAAAAACAAGTGCTAAGAGACGCTATTGACGGCAGACGCAAGAAAGCCATACAGCGTGATACAACAGCCACTCAAGGAGAGTTCATTAAGAAGGGTAAGTCATGGATTTTATAAAAACATATGCTAACAAAAGTAAAATAACTTTTCAATTTGATAATTGTCCTACTAATGCACAGTTATGGGCTAGTATGTACAAACAATGTGAGCTAGAGAATATGAAGATAGATAAGAAATTGTTATGTATTGATAAACTTAAGAAGAAACTGCAAAATGTCCTAAGCATGTTTAAAACGTTTAATGACTTGATTGTGGAGGATTTACAGCCTAGACAAAGTATTTGCATGATTAACAAAGTTGTACCAGAATCTAACCCTGATGACAGTACTGACGACTTTAACAGCTGTCCCGACTGTTTTGTTTTAGCTCAGCAATTAGAGAACTTGGAGAGGGCTAGGGACAGACAAGCTCAGTTACTGTGTAAACTATGTTTAGAAAATAAGAAGGTGTCAGTTATCACAAGACAAGAAGGTAAGAAGGGCGTATCTTTTGTCCCTGAAATAGCTGGTACCTCAACAATAGATTCTGATGAGGAACTTGACGTAGGAGGAGTTGAGAGACAAAAGCTCAGAGACAGTGCAACAAAATTGACTTTAAAAATTAATGATCAATTAATAAAAATTGCCAAAGATATTCCTAAATATGACGATAAGATGGATGCATTCCATAATATTGATGTATTTGAAACAAATACAGACAAATTCCAATTAAATAACAATCAAAGAAACAAAATTTTTAGGCTTTGGATACCTTCACATATGTCCAAAAGGTTACAGGACACACCTACAGAGGATGCATTAGGTCAATTAGTGCATGCAAATGATATGGATAGATTGAAGCAATTAATTCTGTTTACAACTGGTGACTCATCTCCATCTCTTGACTTAATTGAATCTCTAAAAGTAAATCTTCAAGATGATCCCTTTGCATTTTTGTTGAAATTTGAGAAAGCCTATAGAATGGTAATGGGAGTTGATGATGGAGATGAACCACAGGCAATGATTATAGCATTTGTAAGGAAATTTAAATATCTAGATCCTGTATCAGTTCAGCTTGCCTCTGAAAAACCTAGTTTGCAAGAAGCAGCCATATTCATTGATCGTATTAGAAGAGCAATGAAAATGTCAACTGTAAAGGTAAAAGTATCTACAGTACAGGAACTAATTGACAAACGGCGAGAATTAACTCAGAATGACTGTCACAAGCCACAAACTAATCCTACTAATTTTGAACGATTTGATAATACTAACCAAAAGATATTCAGACCAAATGTTAGTTGTTATCATTGTGGTCAAAGAGGACATTTGAAGTGGCAGTGTAAACAATTTCTTAAAAATAGAAAATTTGTCCCTAGAACACAAAATAAGTTGACTTATGTAGCTCCAGTGTCAACTGACAACTGTGGCAGACCATATGTCAAGGGAAAATTACAGGGAAAAGAGATTACATTCCTAATTGATACAGGAGCTCAATTAAGTGTGACTAATCAAGCTTTGCCTATAACATCTAATTCACCTGTTTGCACGATTGTAGGTTTTAGTGGTAAAGGTAATACTTCAGCAACTTTAGTTACTGGTGTTTTGTTTGAGATTCCTGGCTATTTGTGTACTGAAATTGATATCTGGCATTGTCCTAGCTCAGAAAATATCTTAGGGGCTGACGTAATGAGAGAAAGAGGTTGGGTCATTGACTTAGGGAATCAAGTGATTTGGAGAAGTAATAACCTTAAAGGGCCTGTAGTAATAGATCCAAGTGACTATAGTATAGTGGGCGTTATCAATTTAATTGAGGAGGTATCCCCAAATCATGTTTGGCCACAAATGGATTGTAATGACTTGACTCTTGTAGAAATTGTGCAGAAACATCCCTCGTTATGGGCTCAATCTAAGAATGAGGTAGGGACGATGAAAGATGTTGTTGTTAAAGTGGAAGGAATAGATCCCATAGCTCAGAAACAGTACCGATTGCCTCCAGATTCAATTGAGCCTTTGTCCAAAATTATTGAAGAACTACTTCAACAAGGCGTCATACGCAAATCAAATTCGGTGACAAATTATCCGTTATGGGCAGTTAAGAAACCAGATAATTCTTATAGAATGCTTCTAGATCTGCGTATGTTTAATAAATGTACCCCAAATGTGGCACCAATTGTAGCAGATACCCCTGACATCATGTCTCGATTGAATGCTAAGGCGAAGTTTTTCTCGGTACTGGATATTAGTAATGGTTTTTTTAGTATTCAGATAGAAAGGAGTTGTCAATACAAATTTGCTTTTACTTTTCTGAATGAGCAATATGTATTTTGCAGATTACCACAAGGGGCGCACATGTCACCTAGTCTGTTTCATCAGGCATTGGCAAAAGTGTTATCAAAATTCTCAAGGCAAGATTGTATTCTACAGTATGTGGATGATATCTTGTTGGCAACAGAGAGTAGAGAGGAACACCTCACCTTGCTAGCAGAATTGTTTGATCTGTTGTACGAGTCAGGATTGAAATTAAATCCAAGGAAGGTCCAATTACTGAAACAAGAGGTTCAGTACTTGGGAGTTTTGATAAGTCCAGGCCAGAGACGTCCTTTGCAGGAAAGAGTAGCAACAGTAGCAGCTTTGCCTGTACCTACAACTTTCAAAGCTTTAAGACAATTCCTGGGACTTGTAAATTTTTCTAGAGACTTCATAGAGGGCTTTGCTGAAAAAGCTAAATCCTTATATGACTTACTAAAAAGTACTGATGATGACAATTTGTTTGGTCCATGGGGAGATGAGCAGCAGAAAGCGTTTGAACAACTAAAACTTGATTTACAGAAAGCACCAGCTTTGACAACTGTGTATCCATCTAAGCCTTTTGCTTTACAAGTTCATACCTCGGAGACGGCTGTCTCGGCAGTTTTACTGCAGCTACAGGGAAAGGAACAGTGGCGTCTCCAGCTTTCATATTTAGGGGGGGCACATGGGGGGCCAGGAACCAAAGTATGGGGGCCAATTATAAAACGGTACATATACACTATATATATATATATATATATATATATATATATATATATATACACACACACGTTAGGCAGTTATTTCTCATTCTTTAATATTAGCCCCTGCTGATGACAATATATAGAAATATCACACCCTGCTTCTGATATATATTAATATTAACCCCTGCTGCGGATATATATTGATATTAGCCCCTGCTGCGGATATATACTTATATTATACCCTGCTGCCGATATACATAAAAATTATACCCTGCTGCCGATATATATTAATATTTGACCCTGCTACCAGTATATATTAATATTAGCCCCTACTGCCAATATATATTATTAGTCCCTGCAGCCAATATATATATAAACTTAGCCCCTGCAGCCAATATATATTAATATTAGCCCCTGCTGCCGATATATATATAAATACTAGACCCTGCTGCCAATTAATATTAATACTAGCCCCTGCTGCCAATATATGTTAATATCTCCCTCTCCCTCCCAAACTATCCTAACTACCCCCTCTCCCTCCCAATCTATCCTAACTACCCCCTCTCCCTCCCAATCTATCCTAACTACCCCCTCTCCCTCCCAATCTATCCTAACTACCCCCTCTCCCTCCCAATCTATCCTATCTACCCCCTCTCTCCCTCCCAATGTATCCCTATCTACCTCTTTTCACTTCCTATCTACCTCTTTTCACTCTCTAACCCCCTCCTAACTTTCTACCCTCCTCCCCCCCCTTTGAAGTTCACTTACCTTGGGCTTGTAGAAGTCCAGCGGCGGGATCGCGAGGTCTCTGTCTTCCTGGTTCTGCCGCAGTGTGCGCGGCTTCATTGCTGAGCGCCGGATATGACATCATATACCGGCGCTCGGCTTGAAATGCCGGCACTGCGACCAAGGCAGAGGCCTCGCGGTCGCGGAAAAGAGTGAGAGGCGCCGAACGGTCGCTGAGAACTTATTCCTCAGCGACCGCTCGGCGCCTCTCTCTCTCTCCTCCGGGGGGCACAGCATGATTTAGGGGGGGCCATGGCCCCCTCTGGCCCCCCCCTGCCGACGCCACTGGAAAGGAATGGAGAATAGTTGGCTATTTTTTCAAACTCCTTTCACCTGTGGAAAAAGGGTTTGAAACGTGTGCAAGACATCTGGTGGGTGTACACTTTGCAGTCAAGGCGACTGAACATATTGTTGGGTTTAACAAACTAATTCTGCAGACCCCTCACTCCACCTTGAAATTGCTTCTTGAAAAAAGTATCCCAGGAGTGTCACATCAAAGATTTGCACATTGGTTGTTGTCTTTATCTCCAAAACAGAGTGAAGTGGATCATAAAGCTAAATATGTGCTCCCTCAACTAATGCAATATGAGGGTGAATCACATGAGTGTGTTGAGACATTTCAGGGGGATTTTCCATCTCTTTTTAGAAAAGAAGTAGAGGAAACTGATGAACCAGTATTTGTAGATGGTTCTAGATTTTGTTTGAAAGGACAATATTATACCGGATATGCCATTTGGTTTCCAAAAAAAGGCCGAGCTATTCAGCACAGACTACCAGGACATTTTTCTGCACAGAGAGCAGAAATTGAAGCTGTTAAAACAGTATTGGAAATTAATGAGAAAGAAAATAATGATCCTTTGGTAATCTATAGTGATAGTTCATATGTCGTACGTTCACTAACAGACTACTTACCTGTGTGGAAAAAACGAGGTTTTGTGGATTCATCTAACAAAATCTTAAGTCATGTTGATACATTGCAGACTATCTTTGAGCTTGCTTCTAAAAATCCTAACCGATATGCTATTGTCAAAGTACCTGGCCATAGCAGAGGAACTAGTGATTTAGCTTTGGGAAATGAGAAAGCAGATTCTCTAGCCAAGGAAGCAGCTTTGATAGGAGAGAGAGTGATGGAACTAGAACCGTTGGAAGTACTACCAGTAAAGAGTAAGGAAGCAAATTTACCTTCATTTAGTGATGAACAGATGAAAGATCCGTTCATTGTGGAATGTAAGAATAAAATAACACCTCCTTTTGTTTGTGAAAATGGAGTGATTTGTTATGAAATGCAAGGTAACTTACTTCCAGTTGTGCCTAAACACTTGCAGACGGAATTCACCCGCTATAATCATGAAAGTTTAGGTCATGTGGGTCAGCAAAAGTTGCTGGAAATTCTCAAAGAGAAGTTTTATTGGGACAAAATGGAAGACTCTGTACAAAATGTTGTTCAGTCATGTCTCATTTGTGCTCAAGTAAACCCCAGGCCTAAAGGACAAAAGCCTCCACTTCTAAGAATTGCACCTGCAGACGGTCCGTGGTCTACATTGCAGATTGACTACGTAGGTCCCCTACCTTCAGGTAAACAAGGTCTCAGGTACGCATTGGTTGTGGTAGATGTATTTTCTAAGTGGGTAGAACTGTTGCCTGTCAGGAAAGATGATGCTTTGTCTACGGCAAAAGCATTGATGAATCATGTTTTTTGTACTTGGGGAATCCCAAGGATGATTTCTTCTGACAGGGGGAGCCATTTTACTGGCAAAGTCATGCAGGCTGTTTGCGCAATCCTGGGGGTACATCAACAATTCCATGTTCCATACCATCCTCAGTCCGCAGGTATTGTAGAAAGAATGAACAGAACGATTAAGTCTAGAATTGCAAAAATGTTACTTGATAAAGGAAATACTTGGGTTGATGCAGTACCTCTGGTATTGATGAGTATTAGGGGAACAAGCTCCTCAACTACCCAGTATACACCTTTTGAATTAATGACAGGAAGGAAAATGCCATTGATCTTTCCTCATGAACCGTTTTTGTCTACTCCACAGAAAGATGCCATTGCAAGAACTAAGTGGTTACAGGTACTTCAGGATAATTTAAAAGCAATCCTTCCACACGCAGCGTCTAGAATGCAGCGTATGGTACCGCCTCACTCTTCTAAATTTGTGAAAGGAGCATCAGTAATGATTAAGACTTTTAGGAAGGCGGGACCGTGGGAAAGTAATTGGGAAGGACCGTTTGAAATAATCGACACAATGGGTCAAGTTATGATCCTTGTTCAAAGGACAGAAAAGACTGTGAAAAATACTCGTAGGCAGCAGAAGCTGTGGGTACATGTTGACCAGTGTAAATTATATGTTTCTAACTAAATTCTGTTCTTGCAGGAACACAGTTCTGCAAGAAAATGGAGGAACAAAACTGTTTACTATTGGACAAAGAACCTCCAAAGAAACAGCAATACAAGAAGCGTGACATCAAGATAGCGTGCTACATATTACTTCCATGGTTGTTGGTGCTGAGTTTTTTGATTGCTGTGTTGTTTGAACTATACCAGAAGCCAATTGGAATTGATGATCCGACAAAGGATTTACCACAGGAGACATTGTTATCACATAAGATAAGAGAAGTTCGAGTGGATCGACTCCTGACATCAGACATTGATACATCAAGAGACATTGTTGGACAAATTAGATTCGGTAATGGCTCCAGAGATCAACCTTGTTTGACTATATTTTTTGAGCATACCTCAGAGATCACGGTTCATGCAAAAGTAGGACCAAAAGCCAAATTCACACAGTCACAGGGGAATTATACCCATAATAATCAGACAGGTGTTTGGGAATGTCATCCTACTGAGTCCATGTGGTGGTTTATAACAATTAAGGGAGAAGAACATGCACAATGGACAGGTGATGTTACCAATGAGATGTTAACATCAGGGAGAATGGGAAGATCAAAGACAGAGATTTGGTATAAGACTCAGTCTTATGGTAAAATCTTGGATCCTTCACTGCTTTCTATATCAGCAGGGGATGATGATTGGACTAGGGTTTGGAACTTTCAGGTGGAAAGAGAAATAGCTATAGTCAAAGTATCTTTTGTATTTACGGTAACTAATTCTATAGCACCTGAAGTTAGAGTTAATCCCCATAGTGTGAAAAGCCAAGAGGAATTGGAACCTATAGAACTACAATGTGGGACAAGGTTACTATTACCCCAGGAAGCATCACTCGTTTGGTCAAAAGGGAAAACATCTTTAATCCCAGTGGCAGGAGTTGAACAAGTAGTGGTACCAGTAACAGTTTTAGGAATTCCAGTCAGTGACACACAATTGATTCATTATAATTTAAGGTATACAGATTTTGTATTTGATGGGGAAAATCTGGAACAATTAGATGTTTCAGCTTGTCTTCATTTTGTTTCTAAAGTAATATGTCTTCCAGGGCAAGAAAAGGTTGTCTATCATTCTTGTTTTCACAATCATTCATCATGTGAGGCCAGGATTGAAAGTGTTACATCTATGCATGAATTAATGACTCAAGTAAAGATAGGGAAAGTTTGTTTTCAAGTAATGAAGGAAGAGTCATTGGTCAGAGCATTCTTTTCAAATTGTATGCATAATGAAACTCTTCACAGAGGATTATATTGCATAGAAGGTGATTTGAAAAAGTTGGAGATAGATGGGAAAAAGTTTAATGTCTCCACTATAGGTACAGAGCGTTTAAGAACACTACCTCTGCAATTTAATCTGACACAGATAGACCATTTTCCTTGGAAAACATGGACAGAGGAAATAAAGAAAGATAAGGGATTATTGGCCATATTAAAGCAACAATTGAAAGATGCAGAAATTGTTTTCCAACATAAACAAGGTGAATTAGAACAAATTCAACATCAATGGATTGATATGTCTGGAGTTAATTGGTGGTCAAATTTTAAAAAATCAGTCACAATCTTCGGTAAAATCCGCAGCTGGGAATATATTGTTAAATCCAATTATTATTATGGCTATACTTGTTTTGTTATGTATTGTTTATCAAAGTTTTCTTATGTGTAGAATAAGTAAGATATATAAACATGTTAAGTATGAAGTAGATAAGGGAGATGGAATATTAAGGGAAATGATAAAAAGAGCACAATCCTCTCATTCCATAACAAATGTAGAGAAAAAGGTGTCTCATGCTAATGATTATCATATGGTCCCAGGAAAAGTGTGATGTGATTGTAGTATAAATGTGATACGAATGTGATACGAATGGGGAGTAAATGTGTGTATTTGAAAATATATGATAAGGATATTATCCTATCATCAGGGGGAATTGTAAAAGATTCTAATAAACCTCAATTAAGAAATGGACCATATATAATTATTGGTATAGGCAATAGTTCAATGATAGGCTTCAAGGTTTCCTTGACCTTAAAATATGGAATGAAGGATTTGCTGAACAGGCATTCTATAGATAGGATAGTAGCTTGCTAATGCAGGGTATAGTTGTAACTCTAAAAGGGCATTACAGTATGCGTACAGCCACCACCTAAAATAGGGTTTCGACGTGTAAAGATCTTAGTGAGCATGTTTACCCAATTAGGTGAAGACCAATAGACTGACAAGACTGACATCATTATTCAAACCGTGTATATAAGTTAAGGCCTTGGAGAAGCATAGGAGGAGAGGTAGAGGGGAGATGTACTTGCCATCCACGTACTCTTCACGTCCCAACACTCCCTCCCTCCATCCTCAGGAATGCATAGGACAGATGTCATGAACTAAATTCCTCTCCAAGGTTTTGTAAGACTTGTTTCGTATTATTTTTGTTATCTTCTTTTTATATTCTTCTTCTATTTTTGTTCGTATTAAATGTTTTACCTTTGTTTGCATCTAAGTGACTCTGCCTATTTTTGACGCACATACATTTATATGTGTTCCAATTATTTGAAGTTTGTATTTGGCCCTATATACATTTTATTACAAGGTGTCATCTTCCCAAAGGACCCCTGTGGTGATTCATGGCCTTACAGATAAGGACCCTGAGTTATAGGAATTCCATTCCTATCTTAAGTGGAGGGGTTTTACATCACCTTTACCCCACCATAACTTATTGGCACATCAAAGATGGGAACCAATTCTTGGAAAAGGTGTCATATAATTGGTCATGTGGTCAGAGGGGTGTTTTGTTGCAAAAGAGCCTGATTTAGGGACAATGCAGCAACCTCAAAGCATAACTCCATGATATTCTGCGATCAGAATAGCATCATAAGAAACCGTCTGGACTTAAGTAGTTCCCACAGGCCTACTTATTGGAGAAACTCGTGAGTGAGGGGCCTGTGTTTAAGTCCCATTGTTTTTAAGAACTGTAAAACATTAAAAAAAAATTTTGCAATTGTGGCACTGTGTAATCTTTGTCTTTTTGTTATTAAAATATTCAAAATCTAAGTCTGTCTTTGGGCTCTAGTATTGATATCCACAAACCCTAAGAGAGGAAAACACGTTACCATGTTGTTATTAAGTTCTAGAGGATATATATATCCGTTGTTTGCCCGGGGTGGGTTAATATATATAGAGATAAATGTTCTAATTCGGATTTCTCACGAATCCGGTATCCAAATCGTGAGTGGTGGCAGACTACCTGGGGGGATACAGGCAGGATTTGGGGGTTAATTTGGTGTAACTGATGCCTTGTTAAGGGGTGAAGTTAGTAAATCCAGAGTCCTGGATTAACCCCTTCATGCCCACGCCCTCAACACAGTCACGGCTTGGCAAGTAGTCCTGACCGTGACACCCAAGGCCCCAGCACAATGATGAAAGAGAAGAGGACAGACGCTCCATACGCGAACGTGAGGAATAATGCATCACACTGCTTCTCGAATTCACACTACCCTTTTCCCTTTTTTCTCACTGAAGGCGTATATCACGCATTTATCCTGGATGTTGTTGCTTCACGTGACGAGAACTACACAAAAAAGATTTTTTTTTCTGATTACTCTGTTGCGTCACATTTCACACACCAACTGGGTCCATCTATCGAGAGGCAAGAGTGGACTCATGTCGCCAATGTCGCCCACTGCTATTGTTGCCGGTGGTAACAGGTTGGCAGCTGTCTGCCTTCCCAGTCAATTAGGACATCTACTTCACTTAGATATTTCTGGTCCACTTTCCCTACATTGATGTTTGTTACGCTCATACCTCAGGTACCTTTAGTCGTTCTCACATCCCACTTTTCTCAGAAGCACTTACGGTGACTTATCCAGCTTAATCTTTAGGTTGCTTCAGAGCATCTTCCAAATGTTGTTATGCGGGGCTTGTTGAAACATTTGTTTCTCCGGAGAGATGTTTCTTGCTTGTATGTTGAAACACCTGACATATGGTATGCATAACTACCTTGGTAACATCACAAAACGGGTTGTGAGTTTATTTATTTTTTTTCACACCTCTGTGCCACGTTTCATTTGCTCGCATCGTAGGAGCCTTAGATATATGCGACGTCATAATGCTTAGATCACACCGCACTGTATCATCGCTCCCACCCACGAGCTTGACGGTCTTCCATGCTCCTTCATACTCCCGCTCAAGAAGCATTGAGGAGTGTTGTATACATGCTAGCCTCCCTGTGGGGATAATGTTATAAGCAGTGTACACGAACAGCTCGGCAACCACAAGTCACTTGGTCCAGATGTAGGAGACACGCTTGTGATGGGGAAATGCACAAAACACAATTTTTTATTTTTTTTTACTTTCTCATACTACATTCTCACGTCTCATTTGTCCCCAGAGGAGGGGAATAAAGTACTCATGCAGTTTAACCGCTCAGATGACATCACACTGTCTTTCTGCCTCCGCTCACATCCTTCGTGATTTCTCAGGCACCTGCTTATTCATCCTCAAGGTATGTCGAGGGGTCTTGTATATATTCTTGCTCTAAGTTATACATACCTGTATTATTAAAGCTGTTCTAATGCTATAACATCCTATTGTTATAGGAGCTGTGCTCGGATCGGGTGGTTCTCTCGTTTGGGAAGGAGGATGGGGGTTGGGATTGGGCTGGTGGGTGGGGGTCCTTGGTTTTTATAATGGGCTATGTTTAAATTGTGCATCGGATGGTCGTTAATGTCGATTCTAACTGAAATAAGCTTTGGCTGTGGAGCAATGTGATTTTGTCCTTCAAATTTGTTTTTTTTAGGTGAATTTTACAATCAATATTCCATACATCACGAGCTAGGTTTCCTTGACTCACCTAGCAGTTCGGGAATCTCTCTTTTGAGCAATTGGGTACGGTGTATCACTGTATTTCTTAACCCTTCTTCATGCCGCAATCTGCTGCTGTCCGCGCTGTCTACTCTCTCCTATCCTTGCCAAGACACCTATTTTGAGTCCTTTCCCCTAATCCTATCCTTTCCCGACCACCCCTTGCTGTGTGTTTTTTCTTTCTTTCCTCCCTTTCTTTTCTCTCTCTCTTCCTTGCTTCACCCTTTATCTTTCGATTTCCTCCTCCCAATACTCTCTCTGTAGCTGCTCTCCTCCTTCATCTCTATCGGCATCTCTTGCCATGTCTTGCTGGTACATCCTTCCGCCCTTCCCCTATGGTGATTATGAGCCTCAACGTACAAGGTCTTAATGCTCCTGAGAAACGCTCTCGGGGGTTTAGAGACCTTAGGCGTTCCTCACCGTCGGTGGTACTGCTACAAAAGACGCACTTCTGGGGCTCCCAAGCTCCTCCTTTCATAACTCAGCTTTGCCGCAATTTAATCGAGGGGGATGGCTATCTTATTTTCGCGACACACCGCATTTCAACTGTTAGATATGCGGGAGGATCCAAACAGCAGATTTATGTTTGTTAAAGGCATCATACATGACCAGGTGTTCACTTTTGCCTCCATTTATCTCCCCAATCAGAGCCAACATTCCGCTATTGTCTTGCATCCCTCGTTCCCTCATGGAGTTCAAGCTGGGTGTGTTAGTTTTGGGTGGGGACTTTAATATGCCTCCTGATCCTCAAATTGACACCACATCGGGAACCTGCCACACGTCTTCTACCCATAGCAAACAATTCAACTCTATTCTGCAGAAGTATAGATTGGTGGATTGTTGGAGAGTTCTTAACCCTGATGGGAGAGATTACACATGTTATTCGGCACCACACCGGTCATTCTCCAGAATCGATCTTCTTCTGATGGAGCACTGCCACTTAGGCTCCCTAATAAATAGCTCGATTGACACAGCCGAACTTTCAGATCACTCCCCAATTACTTGAGTCTCCATGCCCACCTCTTTCGGCCCACTGTCATGTCCTGGCGGCTTAATGAGTCTTTACTCTCAGATGATGACACAACTTGGAAGATCTCCGACCAAAATGCGAACTCAGGGATTGACCACTCCTCTGTCTGGGAGGTTCATAAGTGCACAATCAGGGTTTGTTTTTGGTTTTTTTTTATTGGGAAGGCATCCCATTTAAAACGCTTGAGGAATCAGGAGATCCTGGACCTCACGCAGTGCATTGTGACTTTGGATTCTCTCCATAAGCAAACTTGCGACTTATCTAGACCTACTATCACTGTGACGTCGCTTGAGCACATTACTCAATAATAAGATCCAGAGATCCTTTTTACGCACTAAAGCCCTTTTTTATGAGCACGGCAATAAGAGCGGCCGCTTGCTTGCGAGGGCCCTGTGAGCCAAACAACTTTATATTATCAAAATTAAGACACATCGGGATCAGATCTCATGCTCCCCTAAGGACATAGCCAAATATTTTTGCCGGTACTATAGATCTCTATAATCTTTAAGAAGAGCATATAGGTGATCGTAGAAGCTCCATAATCAAAGATTTTCTAACCACTCATGTGCGCCGAAAGCTCTGAGCTGACCAGGCGGAAGGCTTGGAGTGCGAGATCACTGCCAATGAAATAATGGCAGCCATGAAATCTATGGAATCCGGGAAGGCCCGGGCGGGTTTCCCCTTACATATTATCGTGTCTTTTGGAAACTTGCAAACACGTCACTGCTTAACGCTGTTCGTGAGGGAGTCTGGTTACATCCCCACTCGATGATGGCTACAATATCAGTGCTACCTAAGGATGGCAAAGATCCCTTACTCTGCCAGAGCTATAGACCTATCTCCCTTCTAAACACGGATCTGGAGCTATTTGCAAAAGTCCTGGCTTCCAGACTTCAACGAGTCCTGGGATCTTTGATCCACCCAGACCAACCGGGCTTTATTATGGGGAGGGAGGGACGTGATGTACAGGTCCTTGAATACTATTCATCTCGCCCGGAAGACCGGCCAGAGGATCCTCCTTTTGTCAACGGATGCGGAAAAGGCGTTTGATAGGATCGCGTGGGATTTTATGATTCAAACCCTCCAGTCTTTTGGTTTTGGCTGATTTTTTGCATCACTGGGTCACCGCTCTATACTCAACCCCTACGGCGTGGATTCGATTAAACAGAGCCCTCACTGAATCTTTCTAGATCCAGAACGGTACACGTCAGGGCTGCCCTCCCTTTTATTTGTCATTTCTTTAGAACCTTTCCTGCAAGCGGTCTGGCATAACCAATGCATACATGGGCTGTTTGGGACGGACCGCTCCTTCAAGGTATCCCCATACGCTAAAGATTTGCTGTTTGCTGTATCGCAACCCCTGATTTCTCTACCACATCTTCATAGAGAATTACGGGAATACAGATCAATACAGATAAATCTGAGATCATTGATATCTCTCTGACCCCGGACAAGGCGTGCGCAATTAGAAGTTAATTTTCTTACAGATGGTGTCGTGATAGCATTGGATATGATAGCATATGTGGATACCTAGCGATTTAAGTTTGGTCTTTCGAGAGAATTTTCCTAGGCTACTGATCCAATTACGAAAAGAGCTGAAACGATGCACCTTCCCTCGTGTTTCCTGGCATGGTAGGGTTAATGTGATTAAAATGAATGTACTCCCACGGGTATGATATCTTTTTCAGACTCTGCCAATCTATATACCAAAGGGGTTCTTGTTGGAACTTCAGACAATGATTACCAGGCTTGTTTGGAATAGGAAAAGCCCTAGAATTTGTTACGACATGCTCACCCAAACAAAAGGTATGGGGGGGTCTCACTTTGCCTGATTTTGTCTGTTACTATTGCGCTACGCATCTATTATGCATGCTGGAATAGCAGTGCCATCTTTGGATTGAATTGGAGCAGGCTTCCACCAATTCCTATTTTTGCCTTCCTGGGGCTTCACCCTGGTGAACCACTGGGGCTTTTGGAGGGGACTGATGGCTAGCCTCCTGCCTACTGACAATGGGCCCTGACATTAGAAGGGGTTCTGTTCTTGGGGAAGTGGGTACAGGGACCCACTTTCTACTGATTTCCCCTATTATATGTTTTACCACATTTCCCACACAGATACTCACAACTGTAAATGCCAGCTGGACATCCTGTTGTAGGAAGAAGGCTGATTGTCTTTGCATTGGGTGCATTGTTGATTTTAGAGGTGTGAAGTGTTTCCCCTATTATTGTGTGAGTTAGCCCTTGTCTTAAGACCCCTTGTAGATATGACTAGGTGTCACTGCTGTATACCTAATTATCAATTACCCAACAGGTAGTTGTTAATCCTGTGAGCTCATGTTATCTCTGTATCCTAGCCATTGTCTGTCTCAAGCCAATTATATGTCTATTATTATTCCATGTCTACGTCCCCAATTAATGTAATTATTTATGTCTCATGTCATTCTGTCCTTCTCCCGGATATTGTGTTGCATGATTTGATCTAATTACTTCCTTCCTGTGACATTTGTCTTGCCCCTTTTCTTACTTATATATAGTTTGTGTGTTTGGTTCAAATAAAGGAGTTACCTGTTTTACCTAACAAGTCCTGCCTTGTTATTGAGGTAAGCCTCGGTGCTGCCCTTATCAGGGCGGTAGAGAACTGTATTGCTATACTCCCGTATACTACAGTGCCGCAGAGGTTCCTGAGAGTCTGTATTTCCTGCTGTGGTCGGCAATATTTCAACCTGATGATCCAAGTCTTGTATGTCCGGTGACTATGGGCAGAAGGAACCAACGTTCGGCGGATGTACTCAGTCGGGGGAAGGGGTCGTTCCCATCACACAAACCCCTTTGTTCGCACTACCCTAGCGCTTTGGCATCACAGACGGATGAGTGGGACACTCCACTCTCCCTTTGTCGCTGTCCCCTATAACGGGAAACCCAGACTTCGCGCCGGGGTTGGAACAGGGATTTCTTGCTTCATTTGGGTTGGCCCCTGACTGGCCTTTGTTGGCTGTGTGGGAGAATAATGCTCCTGTTCCGTTTGAACGTGCTTGCTCTGGGGTGGGGCCCTCCATGCTACGGCGCTTTCGATACGCCCAAATTACATGTTACATGTCCTCGCTTCCGGGCAAACACATCTCTCCAGAGAGTATACGCCATTTGAGTCGTTCACTAGGCGGGACATGTTACCCAGAGGTACTGTTTGCTAATGGCGGCCGAATCTTCAGTGCCCCCGTCGTTCATGGGTGCTTGGGAAGATGCTCTTGGGGAGCCTCTCTCAGATCAGCAATGGGATCGGGTGTCCGTTCTGGCGCATAATTGTTCTATCACCTCTAAGGTTCAGGAAACGGCTTATAAATTGCTAACTATGTGGTATAGGAAGACAGAATCTGTTGGAAGGCTTTTCCCTGAAAATGACCCAAATTGTTGGAGGTGTGGTTCTGCACCTGGTACATACCTACACATCTGGTGGAGCTGCTCGCGGCTCCGACCTTTTTGGCTAGGGGTCTTTAAATGTGTGGAGGAAGTGACTGGACAGAGGGTCCCCGAGTCTCGGCCTCCTTATGCATGCAGGGAATACCCGGTTATCTATGAAACGCTCAGTTGTAAGACATCTAATTAATGCGGCTTGTTGCCTGATTCCGCTGTTTTGGAAATGTAACGAGGCTCCTTCCCTATGCCTTAGGGTGGCCCGTGTGGAGGAGACGAGAGTGATGGAGGAGCTGATTCACATGTCCTCCGATAAAATGGAATCATACAAAGGGGTGTGGGCTTGTTGGTTAGCCTTTCTTTCCTCACCGGTGCTGAAAGAGCTTCTCAGACAATAGTTGGCGGATCCCTTGTGCACCTGACCTCTTTTCTGCTCTACCTCTGATGTATTGCATTTTGCTCTTCTTCTTTAGCCCCCTCCCTTTCTCTTCTTTCTTACCCCAAATCACCCCCCCCTTTTTTTCTTTCGCTTTCGTTGGAGTTGGAGTGTGCGGCCAGCAGCCAGCCCCAGTTCCTTTCCTATTTTTGCTTCACATTGCTCCATGGCACTGTACTCACTCATTCTGTTGTGGTTCTGTGTATTAATGCTGGGTATCTCAATGCTACTTTCTGTAACAAATTTGTGACCCTACTTGATTGTCTTTGTTCCCCCTTTCCTCTCATGTTAATTTACCTAAAACATTTATGATTTGATGGGGTAAATTGGATTGGCCAGGTTCAACAATGTCTTAATTAACACAATGACCACATGTAAAAATTCCAATTTGAAGAATGTACATGCATGTGGGAGATCACTGTACTCAGGAGATGTTGCTGAACACATATTGGGGTGTTGTGGCAGTGACATATACCAGGAGCTGTAAGAATTACCAGATTTGGAAAAAATGGTTTTGAAATAGCAAAACGCTACTTTTACTTATTGCCCCATAACATGCAGAAAAGAACAAAAAAACATTGGGTATTTCTTAAGGCTGCAACAACTAATCGATAATCGATAATGAAAATCGTTGCCAATGAATTTCATTATCGATTAGCTGAATCAATTTTTATCGATTATAAAATGAGGGTTTTTTCAGAAAAATATCCCTCATTTTATAATCCGTTTAGTGTCTGACTCACAGCAGCAGCTCCTACTTACAGTTCCTCCCTGCAGTCACTGCCGATTGGCCCGCTCACTTCCTTTTTCCAGTCCCTCCCTGCAGTCACTGCCGATTGGCAGCAAGGAGGGACAGGGAGAAAGGGGCGGGGCCAATCGGCAGTGACTGCAGGGAGGGACAGGGAGAAAGAAAGGGAGGGGGCCAAAGTGCCAATTGTCCCCGTCCATTTCCTATACCGTCGACATGGCTCAAGAACTCAGTGGTGAGTATAAAATTTATATTTGGGCTGCTGAAAGTTAGGGGCAGTTATAGTTAATGGGGTGTTTAGGGTTAATTTAGGGGCAGTTATAGGTAGTGGGGTGTTTAGGGTTAATTGTGGTTGATGGGGTGTTTAGGGTTAATTTAGGGGCAGTTGTGGTTAATGGGGTGTTTATGGTTAATTTAAGGGCTGTTATAGTTAATGGGGTGTTTAGGGTTAATTTGGGGCAGTTGTGGTTGATGTGGTGTTTAGGGTTAATTTAGGGGCAGTTGTTATTAAATAAAGTTAACTTAAGGTGCAGTTAGAGCTAAAGGGGGGCAAACTGAGGGGAATCTAAATCCTGGGGGCAGTGAAGATTAACCCTGTATTTATTTATAAAAGTATTGTCTGTGAACGAGTCTGCAAATCTATGAGTGCGCTATGGCATATAGGCTATATAAGGCATATGTGGGGAGGGCAGTGTGGCATGTCTGGGCTCAAATGTGCATAACTGGGGGGGCAGATTGGGAAATAAAAACAAGAAAAGCATTGTTATCTGTTTTTTTATTCTGCTGTTTGTTTCTTACATCCTACGTTACTTTATTAAATTATTTTAAATAAATGAAAATTTTAATTTTTTTTTTCCGATTAATCGAAAAAATTATCGGCCAACTAATCGATTATGAAAATAATCGTTAGTTGCAGCCCTAGTATTTCTTAACTTAGGAAAAAGGGGTTCTTCAGGGACACAGCAGTATTAGCGCAGAAGCGGAGTTGGACAGGGCCTGGTACAGGGTAACTGCCCTCTCCCAGGGGACATCTAGGGTTGTGCAGCCACATACCAGGGCCCTGACATAGCAGCAGTCCAGAACTAAACTTGGTTGGATGTGTAAATCCAAACAAAACCTGGATATGTCCAGCAGACACCCTGGAGCAGGCATGAAACATAACGGAACATAGAAATGGGCAAGATGCTGCAGGCTGGGAGTACGGAAGCTAAGCAGAGTATATAACGGAAACATAGTAAGCAAGGGGAACAGAGCAAGCAAGGGGTACAGAGCGAGTAAGGAACATAGGAAAACAGGACATACCTGGTACAGGGCACAACAAAGAACAGGGAAAATGGCAAGGAACACAGGGATGGAGTGAGGAGCCAGAATACATGGACGCTTTTCCTTTAAGCAAGGATAGGACATCTTAACTGGAACACGGGAAGAGGAGAGAGGAACCGAAATCCTCAGATGATTCAGGGTAGGAGGGCAAAGGTACACAAAATACAGACACACATGGATACAGGACTAGCCTAGGACTATGAAATAACAATTGGAGATTCCGTCACATCATACGACCATAGTAAGCTTAGTCCACCACTACGCCAAAGTACTCCAATATTCGGTGGGTCCTAACGCTAAACCCTGCCTACAGAGGTACTAAACATGGAATATAAACACATATCAAAGAGACATACCTGCAGACTGAGACAAACATAACGGGTGGGGCACACCTTATAAAGGGAACAGAGCTGAAGCAAAGAGCAGAACTGGAATCAAGGAATCAGAATTACAGAACAGAGCATTTGGAAATCCAGGAATGGATTACAACAAAGTATGGAAACTGAGGCAAGGCAAGGAAACTGAAGCAAGGCAAGGAAACCAAAGATAAGCAGCTCCACAGCCTGAATGGGACCTGACTTAGAGCGGCCCTTACAATAGATGAGTAAAAGATTTTCAAGTAAAAGTCAAAAAAGAAAAAAAAAAAATTCTAAATTTTTCACCATATTTTATACTTTTTGTTATAGTAAATGATATGATACAATCAAAATAATGACATCTAAAGAAAGCCCTTCTCTTGGAAAAAACAAGATATAATTTGTGTGGGTTTAAACAGGAAAGAAGAAAATTACAGTAAAACACGAGCACCGCAGAAATGTTAAAACAGCCACTGTCACGAAGGGTACAACAAATAAAATCAGCCATTGTCACAAGAGGTTAAAGAAACTCGGCTGGTAGGTTATTCCAAACATCTTATAAAAAACACCATTCTGTGGATTTTCGGCAGCCTCAGTTGCTTGTATCTCTTCATGTAATCCTAGACAGCCTTGATGATGTTGGGATCCGGGGCCATACCTTCAGTTCTAGGACTCCTTGTTCTTTGTTACAGTAAATATGGTTCTTAATGACTTTAGTTGTATGCTTAGGGTATTGCATGATGGATAAGTATCTGCCTGTAATTCTCAGCACTGAAGAGACCATACATTCTGAACAAATCCCCAACTACATTTACAGAAATCAAGCCCCAAAGTTACAAGGAACTTCAACCATGCTTCACTGTTGCCTGCAAACACTAATTCTTGTACTGCTCTCCAGCCCTTCAGCAAACAAACCTCATTCTGTCAAATATGAAAAATGTTTACTCATTGGTCCTTAGTAGCTACTGCCATTTTTCTGCAACAAAGATTCTGTGTTTTGTGAATTGCTGCATTTCCTGGCCTTGTTTGCCTGTTGGAGGTATAGCTTTTTGTGAAGGGAAGTTTCTTCCGATTGTGAAGGGAAGTTTCTTTGAGCTTCTTAAAAAAGCTTAGACAGAAGATCTGAAAACCCTGAAATTTCTGCTTCGGAGAGAACTTGCTGTTATACCATAACTACCTTGTGTCTTGTTGCATTGCTCAGTCTTGCCATGGTGTATGGCTTTTGACTGCCTTTAGCAACCTTAAGCCTGAGTGTAAGAAATCATTTTTATACTTTTATTTTGTTCTGCACATTTTAGGCCTGAATGCAACTTGAGTGCTAGGAACATATGGTATCAATTAAGTGACGTAGCTTAGAGGGTCTTCTGTGGAATGCCGGTGTATCCTATTACTGTTCCAATAGGATTCCTTTACGTATACCCTAACCAAATGTAAAGGGGTATAAATTGGCATGACTACAAGGACAAGGTCTCTTTCCACGCTCTTTCCACGCTCTCATCTTCATCTCACCAAGATACTTAGCCTACAGTACCTTTTATCAACATTTGTTCCAGCATTGGTATTGTATGAATTGATAATTTGTTATCGAATAAACCTTATTAATAAGACATAGAAGCTGTGGTCTTGATTGCTGTTTGATCACTGGAGAAGCTTAGATATTCAAGACAAAGAATATTCTAACAAATTGACGAGCCAGCCAGTCTTTAGTCAGTTTTCTACGGCGAGCCTTTACTGCACGTTTGTTTTTTACTTTTCCTCTTCCGACAAAGGGGGGATAGTGTGCAGTTGTCTGAAGAGATCAAAGAGATCCTCTGACTAAAAAAAAAAAAAACCTAGCAGTGTGATCAGAAGAAAGTGTAATTCGACACTACCAGACCATTACCAGACCACGTGGTGAGAAGCAAGAGCATTCCAGAACCGTGTATCGTAGTGAGAGCAGATTGAGCAAGCAACTGATCTACGGTAAGTATGGATTTTATTAATACTTTGTCTTCCGGAAGTAAACTTGAATTTACGTTTGTTCCTTATACGGCTAGTGATTCAGCTTTGTGGCATGATTTATGGCGTCAATGTGAAGATGCAAATAAGAAGATAGACAAAAAGATATTTTCTGTGAATAAGGAGAAACAAAAGTTGAGAAACGTAATGAAAATGATTAAGATTTTTAATACATTACTTGATGGTGGTGTTAATCTGACTAATAATGATGTTAGTCAAAGTAATTCACAGAGTAGTGACATGGTTAAAAATGAGATGCACAATGTGTGTGCAATAGAAAAGGAATGTCCTAAATGTGATTTATTAAATGAAGAGATTTCTGATTTGTCGGATTGCTTAGAAATTAAGAATTTGTTAATTACAAAATTGCAGAAAGATTTGAAACAAGTTTGTGTAATTACAAGGGGAGATAGACAAAGACACAGCTTAATTCCAGAAAATGTAGAGGATGAACCAGAGGTCAGTTCAGAACAGGAACTGCAAAGGAAGAAGCTTAGAAATAAAGCAGCAAAATTAAAATTACAAATACAAAGTGAGTTAATGAAATTACTTAAAGAAATACCGCCGTATAATTCTAATTTGGATGCATTTGGTAATGCAGATGTATTTGAATCGAATACAGAGAAGCATAATTTGTCTAATAAAGAAAAAAATATTTTGTTTAAGATTTGGTTACCTACATACATGAGTAGAAGATTAGTAGCTCCAATAAGTTCTCCTATAGTGGAGAATGATGAAATAATTCATGGAACAGATAAGGATAGACTCCAGCAGTTGATTAAGTTTACAACTGGAAATACCAATCCAACAATTGATATACTAGAAAATCTGAAACCTACAATTTCAGAGGATCCATTTTCTTTCTTGTTAAGATTTGAGCAGGCTTACAGATTAGTTTTTAACATTTCTGATGATGAATGTCCTGTTTCTATGATACAGGTGTTTGTTAAAAAGTTTAACTACCTGGATCCTACTAGCATAGCAATTGCTTCTGATATGCAAACACTTGAGGATGCTGCTGCATTTATTGATAAAATCAGGAGAGAATGCAGACATGAAGGGGTTAAAATGAATGTGTCTGTAGTTAACATGGTTAATAGCAAGGATATAGGTAGAAAGGACAGATCACATTTAATTCACCCCCCTTCTCCCCCTCAGGAATTTAAACATACCCAGATGCAGAATCCCAGGGGACACAGGTTTTGGAATAAAGAGTCTTTTCACTGTTTCTATTGCAAGAAACTGGGACATTTTAAAAGACAATGTCGCAAATTTCTCTATAATAAAAAATTAAAAGAGCAAAGAAAATCAAATGGATTTGTTTACAGTTCAGATCCAAATGTATATACTAACAGGGCTGTAACACCTCAAAGAGATTTACTTTACACTCCAATGATTAGGCAAATCAGGGAGATTGAAGTTAATAAAGAAGATTTACCTAATACAGGAACTACACAGGAGTATGTTTGTTGTAAGTGTCGCGAGAGCTATAATACGTAGATCTATGTTGATTCAGTATATAGGGAGCTAGTATAGCAATTAACTCTAATTCGTACTGTATCCCTGCACTCTGTCTTCTATGAAGATGTTTTGAATAAGTTAATTTATTAATAAGAAAAACTATATGAACATCAGATGTGTTATATGTTAAAGTTTTGTGTTTTGTTTTATTCTGTAAGTTAAGATCCTGTAATGTTATATGTTGTATATGTTAAACTGCAACTACATAGTGTCCATCATTTGCAGAAGTACAAGTTAGGGATATTTCCTTTCTTGCTTCTCAGGTTGATTCAAAACCTTAATTTAGTTCATGAGAACAGGGTTTTGCGTCATGACTAAAAAGGATTACTATGTATTGTATTGTATTGATCAAATATGTTTTTCCGTAATCAATTGAAGTATTAATTATTTACTATTGTCCATATTCTTAAATTCATCTCATGATCCAAATTCATGTGTTATAATTTGCTATTTGGTTATTTGATAAAATGATGCGGTCTTTAATGTTAATCATTTTAAACAATTTCTTAAGAATCATATTAGAACATTACATCATGTTTTATAGTGAGGTGCTACAATAATAAAGGTTTTGTATCAGCTAAGATTTTGATGCTGCATATCTGTTGTGTTTTTTAGGTTGTATGTAAGAATCGAATGGACAATGCAAATTATTAAAAAGTCTATCATGGCAAAGACATCTGACATTCAACAAGAGACAACCCTTTTTGTTTCTCGCAGTTCTGACGGCGACCATACTGATGATTGATGGTTCTAAGAAAGATCTACAGAGTCAAGAAGATATACAGATTTGACAACCAATTTATAGACAATTTAACAATACTCAAGGGTTCCCAGACATAATTAAGAAGAAAAGAGAAATTGATGATTTCAATGGTCATGTGTGTTTTGGTGTAAGGAAAGGGTACTTATTAGTTTGTAACATTAGAATTAACGTCACTAGACAAAGTAATGTGAGGTTAAATGTTACGATAGGGCCTAAACATTTATTTAGTTGGACTAAAGGGACCTACACACAAGATGATAAATTTGGGTTTTGGGAACATATCATAAACAAAGTAGCTTTATTGAGTATAGTAATAGGATGCAGTAATAATGTATGTGAAGGTACATGTTTAATACCTATGGCAGATAAAGAAGAAACATTGTTTCCTATGAGAGTATTGGGAATACCTGTCAGTAGTACACAATTATTATTTTATAAATTAGAGTATCCTGATTTTGTTTTTTCCACAGATATGTCAGAACCGGAACAGTTAGACTTGTCTGCATGTTTACATTTTGTGTCCAAAATTATTTGTTTGTCTCATCAAGCTGAGACTATATATCATTCATGTTTTCATAACCAGAGCTCATGTTCAGGTACAATTCAAAGTGTGAAAACATCTAACGATCTTGTAACGCCTATAGAGAAAGGTAGAGTATGTGTACAGGTAATGTCTAATGGGGAATTGATTAAAGCAATGTTTCCTAAATGTACGCATACAGAAATATTATCGAAAGGTCTGTATTGTATTGATGGCGATCCAATAGCAATCTATATATATGGAACTCAGATTAATGTTTCTCCAATTCTCAAATTAAATGTTTTGCCACTACAGTTTAATTTATCACAAGTAAGTGAATTTCCATGGCAAAAGTGGGCAAATGAGATAAGGAAAGATGTAGGATTTTTAAATGTCTTGCAAAAACAATTAAAAGAAGCACAGATTGTATTTCAACATGAGCAAGGTAAACTCAAAAACATAGAACATGAATGGTCAATAGTCTCAGGTACATCTTGGTGGAAAAACTTTGCTAAGTCAACAGAAATTATGGCAAAATCATCTGTTGGCTCCGCTATCACCAATGTTTTGTTACATCCATTTATTATTGTTTTATTTGTGTCTTTTATATGTATTATTTTTCAAATATGTTTATTATGTAGAATAAGAAAATCATATTTAACTATTCGAGAAAAGATAAAGCAAGGAGAGATGATATTAAGGGAAACTTTAAGACGTAGGATGCATCAGTCTTCCACAGATTCTTTTTTATAATATTATCGTTTACATATCTTCCTGCACTCACTGAATGTGATATGAATGTGATACGAATGTTGTATGAATGGACAGCAAACATTTATTTATGGTACATAACCATAAACAGGGGGAAGTGTAAGAAATCATTTTTATACTTTTATTTTGTTCTGCACATTTTAGGCCTGAATGCAACTTGAGTGCTAGGAACATATGGTATCAATTAAGTGACGTAGCTTAGAGGGTCTTCTGTGGAATGCCGGTGTATCCTATTACTGTTCCAATAGGATTCCTTTACGTATACCCTAACCAAATGTAAAGGGGTATAAATTGGCATGACTACAAGGACAAGGTCTCTTTCCACGCTCTTTCCACGCTCTCATCTTCATCTCACCAAGATACTTAGCCTACAGTACCTTTTATCAACATTTGTTCCAGCATTGGTATTGTATGAATTGATAATTTGTTATCGAATAAACCTTATTAATAAGACATAGAAGCTGTGGTCTTGATTGCTGTTTGATCACTGGAGAAGCTTAGATATTCAAGACAAAGAATATTCTAACACTGAGTTTGGCTGTTCCTCATCCAGTTTTATTTCTCCTACACAGCTGTTTCTGTTTCAGTTAATGATTGTGTATCAACCTACATATTAAATTGATGATCATTTCCACTTATTGGTATATCTGATGCACTTTCGAAGGCAAAGCTTGCTTACTCGAAATATTGATTTTATTTAATGTTTCTTCTGTTTACTCATTTTGCATTTTGTTAAATGATAAAAAAACGATTTTCATTATCGATTAGTTGAATCGATTTTTATCGATTATAAAAAGAGGTTTTTTTCAGAGCAAATGCTCTGAAAAACTTCTCTCCTTATATAATCCGACCTCAGAGATCGGATTATAACACTAGAATCCAGATCCCCCGCAACACTGCAGGGGACGTGGATTCCCCTCACTGTCAGCCAGTGGGTGGAGTGGGGAGAGCCGCACAGACAACTTCCGCCTCTCCCCTCCACTTCCGCTGGGGCTCCTACGATGCAGCGGCAGCATCACATGATGAAGAAGCCCCAGCTGAAGTGAAGGGGAGTAACGGAGGCTGTCTGTGCACATTGAGGTCTCTTGCAGAGGATCATCCTCTCTGTCAGCTGGTGGGGGTCTGCGCGTTGCGCACAGACAGCCTCCGTTACTCCCCTTCACTTCCGCTGGGGCTTCTATGAAGCTCCAGTGAAAGTGCCTGTCAGCAACGGAGGTTCACAAAACACCAGGGAGTCGGGAGAGAGGCAGAGTGGTATATGGGAGGGGGAGGAGGCAGAGTGGTGTATGGGAGGGTGCCACTCTGCCTCCTCCCCCCTCCCATACACCACTCTGCCTCTCTATACGACTCCCTGGTGTCTTGTGAATGTGAACCTCCGTTGCTGACAGGAGGCAGGAGTGGTGTATGGGAGGGGAGAGAGAGGCAGAGTGGTTTATGGGAGGGGGGAGAGAGGCAGAGTGGTGTATGGGAGGGGGAGAGAGAGGCAGAGTGATGTATAGGAGGGGGAGAAAGGCAGAGCGGTGTATGAGAGGGGGGAGAGAGGCAGAGTGGTGTATGGGAGGGGGGAGAGAGGCAGAGTGGTGTATGGGAGGGGGGAGAGAGGCAGAGTGGTGTATGGGGAGGAGGCAGAGTGATGTATGGGAGGGGGAAGGAGGCAGAGTGGTGTATGGGAGAGGGAAGGACGCAGAGTGGTGTATGGGGAGGGGGGTGGAGGCAGAGTGGTGTATGGAGAGGGGGGAGGAGGCAGAGTGGTGTATGGGGAGGGGGAAGGAGGCAGAGTGGTGTATGGGAGGGGGAAGGAGGCAGAGTGGTGTATGGGTGAGTTATAGTGGTGTATGGGGGGTATAATGAATTTCAGGGTAGCAGAGTGGCACATCTGGGGGAGGTAGAGTGGTGTATGGGGGGTATAATGAATTTCAGAGTGTCATATCTGGGGGAGGCAGAGTGGTGAATCAGGGAGTATAATGAATTTCAGGGTGGTGCAGAGCATTTATGGGGGGCGGAGTGGCATATCAGGGTGCACAGTGGCATATAGGGAGGTATAAGGCATAAATGGGGGCGAGTGGCATATAGGAAGTTATAAGGCATATCAGGGGGCACAGTGGCATATAGGGGCTATAAGGCATATCAATATTAGGCATATCAGGGGGGCATAAGACATTTCTGGGGGTAAAAGGTATATCAGGGGGCACAGTGGAATCTCTGGCATATAGGAGGTATAAGGCATATCTGGGGGCAGAGTGGAAAGCTGGGGGTCAGATGTGCACAACCGGGGGCAGTTTGGTAAATGAAAGAAAATATAAACAAAGCTTTTTTCTCATAGTTTTTATTAAATATGAAAAATTGTTAACATATGAATTAATATTTGCTAATAACTGTATTAAAACCTAGTTTGAGAAACACTGTGTTTGAGTTCTTGTAGCTTTTATTATTATGTCAGTAAAATAAGAAGGTGAATAGAGAAATGCCATTGTGATAGAGATGAAAGTGTAAATTGTAAGTTTTTTTATTACATTATTTTAAATTAATCGAAAAAATAATAGGCCAACTAATCGATTATTAAAATAATCGTTAGTTGCAGCCCTAAACAAGTCTATATCTTTTAAAGCATTTGTACTGCATTTTTTCCACACTTTCTTAAAACACTTGCACAGCACTGTATAGGTGGTATGCCATTGTAACACAGCCACAAGAGACCACCAAATAAAAGTTCAAAATGGTTTCATCTGGAAGGTGCACCTAATGCTCTTGGGGGTAAAGTGCCTCTCAACACCCAAATACCACCCACAAACTAACTATATATTCCTTGAAATAACATCACCTGAGGATTTCAAAGGCAGCCTACTTAATTTTCCAGGTGGCCTGTCCCAAAAAGTGTTCCCAAAAAGATTTCGGGGGGGGGGGGGTCTACTGTATGTACCCTTTCACATATCAAGCACATTTTGAGATGAATGCTGCATTCTGTGCTACCTGGGGCAAGAAAGAAAAACAAACAAATGATCTTCCACTTCTGCTGAGCAAATAGATACCATATATGTGTTATATGCTAGTGTTACACAAGGGCCCCTACAGCATAACAGTACAAAGCAGTTGTTATTTTTTTTTCGTTTAACCATTAAGGTTGACATCATGGCTTGGGGTTAAAACTACCCCTAAACATCAAAATTATCCCCATAAACCATGTATTCTCTAAAAGCACCTATCCCGAGGACATCAAGGACAATCCACTTAACATGAATCTAACGGGAACACAGGATAGGTCTTTTTTCTTCTGCCCTGTGACATTTTTGCACATATACGGATGAATGGTATATGTTGGAGTCTTTTTTTTATTGCACACATGGCATGGTTTTTGCCAAAGTTCTTTCACAGGGGTTGGCGGTAATTTTTTAAATGTTTTTTGAGGATAATCCTTCCCTGGGTTTAGGGGCAATTTTTCAAATGTTTTGGTGTCTCTCCTTCCCTGGGTTTAGGGTCAATTATTCAAACGATTTTTGTTCAAATGTATTAAATTGTGTGTGTGTGTGTGTCTTAGTTTAGTGATTATAACAGTAAATTATATATAGCAGTTAGGAAATAGTGTAAGTTAGGGCTTTAACAACTAATCGATAATCGATAATGAAAATCGCTGCCAATTAATTTCATTATCGATTTGTTGAATTGATTTTATCTTATAATCTGACCTCAAATAGAGGTCGGAGGATAACATAAGTTGCCCAGGTACCCAGCATTCTAGGGGCCCCGTGGTGAATCACATTACTGCCAGCAATGTGATCCACCGCGAAGCACCGGAAAAAAACAGTAGCATATCTGTAGGGGAGGGGCCACCTCCCCTGAGCCGGTCTTCAGGGGGGTGCCGAGGCAGCTGCACCATTGTGCTCTCCCCAACCAGCCCTGCTCCCATGGGCAGTGCGCGCCCGATTAGCAGGGCGGGTTGGGGAGATCACAATCTCCCTCTAACCGGCCCAAAATTAGGAAGCGCAAGGTCTGACTTCAGACCTCGGCTTCCTGCTCCCTAAATCACTATGCACCGGCAAATGATGCAGAGTGCCGGGATATGACGTCACCCCGGCGCACTGCATCAATAGCTGGTGCGTAGTGATGAGGGAACACTAAAGCAGAGTTATTGTGCCTATCAGACCTATTGCATTGTGCTTCTTGATTTATCTTACGTGTACCAGACCCCGGCTATCCTTGACATGTTCTCCCAGTGTACCAGACCCCGGCTGTCCGTGACATGCCCTCTCTGTGTACCAGACCCCGGCTATCTTTGGCGTGTTCTCTACGTGTTTTCTGCTCGCCTGCTTCCTGGGTTCCTTCCTGTGTTTTTTGGTGACTGTATCGGCTGCCTCACAGTTTGTAAGCTAGTGTGTGTATGGGCAGTGTAGGTATTTGTGTGTTTGTAAGCTGGTGTGTGTGTAAAGGCAGGGGAGTGTGAGGGCAGTGAATGTGAATACATGTGTGTATGGACAGGCTTGTGTAAGGGCAGTGTATGTGTATGTGTGTGTTTATGGGCACGTGTGTGTAAGGGCAGTGTGTATATGCATGTTAATGGGCAGGTGCGTAAAAAGGCAGTGTGTAAGGGTGTATGTGTATATATGTGTGTTTGTAAGCTGGTGTGTGTATGTGTATTGCAGTTGGCTGCAACTAACGATAATTTTCATAATCGATTAGTTGGCCGATTCTTTTTTCGATTAATCGGATAAATAAAATGAATGTAGTTTTTTCATTTATTTAAAAAATGTAAAAAACAAATGATGTTAAATACAAACAGCAGAATAAAAAAAACTTTGATAAAATGTAGGGCTGCAACTAACGATTATTTTAATAATCGATTAGTTGGCCGATTATTTTTTCGATTAATCGATTAATCGGATAAAAAAAATAAAAAAATGTTTCTATTTAAAATAATGTAATAAAAAACGTACAATGTACACTTTCATCTCTTTATCGCAATGGCCTCTCTCTATTCACCTTCTTATTTTACTGACATAATAATAAAAGCTACAAGAACCCAAAAACAGTGTTTCTCAAACTAGGTTTTAATACAAAGTTATTAGTAAATATTAATTCATATGTTAACAATTTTTCATATTTAATAAAAACTATGAGAAAAAAGCCTTGTTTAAATTTTTTTTATTTACCAAACTGCCCCCGGTTATGCACATCTGACCCCCAGCTTGCCACTCTGCCCCCATACATGCCTTATACCTCTTATATGCCAGTGATATGCAACTGAGCCCCCTGATATACCTTTTACCCCCAGATATGTTTTATGCCCCCCCTGATATGCCTTATACCCCCTATATGCCCTGAAATTCATAATACCCCCCATACACCACTATAACTCACCCATATGCCACTCTGGCTCCTCCCCCTCCCATACACCACTCTGGCTCCTCCCCCTCACATACACCACTCTGGCTCCTCCCCCTCCCATACACCACTCTGGCTCCTCCCCCTCCCATACTCCACTCAGCCTCCTCCCCCTCCCATATACCACTTTGCCCCCTCCCATACACCACTCTGCCTCCTCCCCCTCCGATATACCACTTTGCCTCCTCCCCCTCGCATATACCACTTTGCCCCCTCCCATACACCACTCTGCCTCCTCCCCCTCCCATACATCAATTTGGCTCCTCCCCCTCCCATACTCCACTCTGCCTCCTCCCCCCTCCCATACTCCACTCTGCCTCCCCCCCCCCCATACTCCACTCTGCCTCCTGTCAGCCACGGAGGTTCACAAGACACCAGGGAGCCGGGTAGAGAGGCAGAGTGCCGTATGGGAGGGGGAGGAGCCAGAGTGGTGTATGGGAGGGTGGCTCCCATACACCCCTCTGACTCCTCCCCCCTCCCATACACAGCTCTGCCTCTCTACCCGGCTCCGTTACTGATAGGCACTTTCACTGCAGCTTCATAGAAGCCTCAGCGTAAGTGAAGGTGAGTAACGGAGGCTGTCTGTGCGATGCAGACCCCCACCGGCTGACAGAGAGGATGATCCTCTGTCAGCCGGTGGGGGTCTAAACGATGCGCACAGACAGCCTCCGTTACTGCCCTTCACTTACGCTGAGGCTTCTATGAAGTCAGTAACGGAGCCGGGTAGAGAGGCAGAGTGATGTATGGAAGGGGGGAGGAGTCAGAGGGGTGTATGGGAGAGGGAGAGAGACGGAAGTGAGAGACCGGCCGACAGTGAGGGGAATCCAGGTCCCCTGCAGCGTTGCGGGGGATCTGGATTCTAGTGTTATAATCCAATCTCTGTTTGAAGTCGGATTATAATTTTTCTAATCAATAAAAATCGATTCGATTTTCATTATCGATTATTATCGATTTTATCGATTAGTTGTTTCAGCCCTAATAAAATGCATTTCTTGTCTTTATTTCCCAACCAGCCCCCCCCAATTTATGCACATTTGAGCTTGCCACGCTGCCTCCCAGACATGCCACGCTGCCTCCCATGGATGCCACTCCACGCAGCCTCCCACATATGCCTTATACCCCGATACACAACTCCATCCTCCCCAGACATGCCACGCTGCCCTCCCCACATATGCCACTCCACGCTGCCTCCCACATATGCCACTGTGGCCCCTGATATGCCTTATACCCCGATACACCACTCCATCCTCCCCAGACATGCCACACTGCCTCCCAGACAGGTATTTGTATTTTGTAAGCTGGTGTGTGTATACATGTGTGTATGGACAGGCTTGTGTATGTGTGGACAAGGGCAATGTATATGTGTATATGCGTGTTAATTGGCAGGTGTATTTCCTTCTGATTTTGTCTCACATGCAGCAAATATCATCAAGATCCAGGCCATGTGTCTCCAGTACCATCCCTTCTACAACATCCTCTACGCATACTCTTTTCACGGAACTTCAATATGAATCAAATTACTTAGCAGAGAAAAACTTACAGTTCTTCTGCCTAAAATGCAGCCAACAAGGGGAAAGCCCCCGGTCGGGGAAAACCAGGACTTAGAGGATACCAACAGTTAGGTGGCCTGGGTGAAAGCAGGTAAGTACTGAGTTGAGAATGCAAAGTTTGGGCTTTAACGAAGGACAGACAACACAACAAGTAAAACAGGACAACAAGGATTAAGGAGTACTGTAAACTCAGGATAGTCGGGTAAGTACACGTAGCCGGCAATCGTACAAGCCAAGGTCAAGTAGTCAGACAAGCAAAGGGTCAAAAAGACAAGCAAAGGGTCAAAACAATCTGATCATTCTGAATGCAGCTCACAGCAAAGGACCACAACAGGGTGCCAGCAAACGTAAGATCTTTAACTACTACGATCCCTTAGTATGCAACAAAACTACTGATAATGATAGAATAGTCGTCTACCTTAATTGCAAAATCACCCTTTTTCATATTTAGTCATTACATGAATTCATGTGTACAGTAAAGAGGCTCTTCAACGCCTTCAAGACAAATACATTTTTACATCTGTGAATGACAGAATTTTCAACATTTCTGCCATTTTCCTTGCTTTCCCTCTTTCTCGTTTAGTGTACCCACACAAACTATATATTTCTTTTTGGACAAGTAGAGCTTTCCTTTTTAAACCACTCATTTATATAATCTGTCATTTATTTAGAAAAAAATATATGATAGAAAAAATGTGAGAATGTACCCCTGATAAATTGTACACAGCTCATACAAACAAGAAATAAAAACCCAAAACATAATCATACACCAAAAATATATTTATATGCCTGTCCTGAGTCTGGATATACCTTGAAAGTAATAGGGCAAATAATAAAATGTTTGGACGTTTTTTTCCAAATTTGGTATTCTAAATCTCTACATATTATATACCGCATTTGCTTGATTATAAGACGACCCCCCAAATCTGAATATTAATTTAGGAAAAAAAGAAAAAGCCTGAATATAAGACGACCCTATAGGAAAAAAGTTTTACCAGTAAATGTTAATTCAATAAAAGCTATGATTGAGAAAAATATTTTGGTTTTATTTCCTTCTATTTTCCAACCTGCCCCCCAGTTATGCACATCTGCCCCAGAAATGCCTTATACCCCCTATATGCCACTGTGCCCCATGATATGCCTTTTAACCCTCTAAATGCCACTGTGCCCCATGATATGCCTTTTAACCCTATATGCCACTGTGCCCCATGATATGCCTTTTGACCCCCTATGTGCCAGTTTGTTTAACTTTATTGAACATGGAGGATGTTAAATAAAGTAAAAAAAAAAAAACCCCAGATGTTTTAATTTAAGCCCTGTGCGGCTGCGCACCCCTAAGGCCGGCCCTGGTGGGGGTTGCCCGGCCTCCTAGAGTGGCGGACCCGGTCGCAGTTGCTGCTTACTCGGCAACAAGGTAAGTAGGGTAAGGGAGGGGGTGCAATGAGAGGGGGGAGAGGGGTTAGATAGAAAGGGGGAGATAGAGGGGGTACATATTGAGAAATGGGGAAGGGGGTACATAGTGATAAGGGGGAACATAGTTAGAAGGGGCAGATAAGAAGGGGATGGGGAGAGGGGGTAGTGTGAATGCATACAAGAATGAATGAATAAATGTGTGGATGAATTGTGTGAATGCGTATGAGAATTAATGAATTCATGTGTGGATAAATTGCTTGAATGATTTGTGAGACTGCATTAATGAATATGTGTTATTGATTTGTGTGAATGAGTAAGTGTTTGTGTCTATCATGAATGTTTAAGTGATTTGGGGAAATGCAAAGATGGGCTTTAAAAATAAATAAATAAATAAAAATGGGCTGCTCAGTCTTAAATGCCCGGGCCTATTTTTTGTCCCAGAACGGTCTGGGACGGTACTGTACGTCTGGAAGGTGTCAGGGACCTTCCCCAATTGGGAATAACCCCAGAAGTTAATAATGATTTACACTTATCCTTAATACCCATTACAAGGCTCACACCGGTATTATGAACATAATACATGTAAAAACTCTTGAAAGTTCTATAAAAATCTTAAATACCTTGATGTTATTATGTAGGACCCAAGATTAACTCCAATGCCTTGAGAATGCCTAGGTTTGTCCCCAGTCAAATCTCCCAGAAATGAAGAGAGTCTCTTTGAGTCTGAAAATTGTGGCACTTCAGCATCAGAAAAGCTATAATCGTTTACAGGATGCCACAGTACAATGCAAGACATTGCTGAGCACAAGGTTTCCTAGCAAGTCAAAGTCCTCTGAACCTCCACCTCACGGTTACTCATTAATAAAAGTATAAAGTGAAGTAACTGGGGCCCTCCTAATCCTCAGGCAGTGGCAGCATTCTTATGTAACTGTATGAGTAAGTTGTTTCATTCTAAAGCCTATAATTACATTTCAGCAGATCCAATTTTCCCAACCCAGGACTTTGTGATAATTATTGTCACGCATGTTTATAATACTGTATATTTAAACTATGCTGTACTGAAATCCCACTATAGAAGTAATCAGAGGTGTTCATTTTAATTCTCTTTAATTTTCATAAGTTGCTTCTGAAGTAAATACATAATCACATGAGTTAAGAACTTGCTTGGTCCAAATGGAAAAGGAACTAAACATTGATAATCCTTTGTGATTTGTGTAAACAACATATACTAAAATTAGGATACAGGTTACTAGCAATTTCCATGCAACATTTATAGGTATATATTTATTTGTAAGTATTCCTAGATAGGGAACCCTACATCCCACTCTCCCACACTTCAACAAGATAAAAGACAGGTATTGAGGAAGCCCACGGGCGAAACGCGTATCTGAGGATTCACAGAGACACTTAAATAGAGTATATTTTATGATAGTGTTGTAATTTATGTAATAAAGTATTTATTCTACATCACTTATTTATATACATATACTCCATACACTCTGCTGGATCGACTCTGCTGTCCATCACCTTAAAGGGAGAGTACTGCCCAAAGTCAGTACAGTGCTCTTTATCCCTGGAGCCAGGTTACAGGCTCTAGGCAAGATATATCCATTTAAGTACAGTTGGGTGTGTAATCCCTAATCACACCAGGCGCTGATGATTTGAGTCAGTCTTTGTCTGACTCATCAGAATTTACGTTTATATTTACTTCTGTCGCTCCGCTCACTGTTGGTGGGTTGCACCACCAATACCTGTCTCTTATACTGTTATTAACTGCTAGCCGAATGTGTAATCAGAGTATGGTAAATTAAGAAGGGCATTGTGATGTTTAACGATTACATAACAGTTCATGGAACAAATTGAGGGTTACAATTCCCCATATAAACTTGTATTTCTTCGAAATCACCCCAATATCAGAGCTGAATTATCATATTTGCTCGATTATATGACAAGGTTTTTTTTTTAGAGCAAATGCTCTGAAAGATACCCCTCGTCTTATAATCGAGGTTGTCTTCTAATCAGACCTCAAAAAAATGTCCGCTGGGGCCAGGCTACTTACCAGTGCTTTGGTCGGGAGCAGCGTCTCCTGTACTAGCAGCAGGAGTAAAGGAAGCCAGCAGAGTCGTCACATGACTCTGCCCCCCTCCTTTCTCTGGGGGCGGGGCCAGAGAAGCTGCTTGCACAGCTGGGACTCTGCAGAAGTCTGCGCATGAGAGATCTGCAGTTCAGGTAAGGGGGTGGGGGAGGGTTTATGAGCAAGTATGTGTGATTAATGGAATGAATGAGTATTTAAATGTTTGTGAATGTGTGTGTGATAGCATGGATGTGTAAGGGGGGGGTGGTGGTGGTGGTGATAGCATGGGATAGGGAGGCTGTAATCACACTCCTATCATCCCCAGGTTCCAGCATGTACTGGCTGCCTGGGCTTGATAGGAGTGTGATTGCTGTTAGCAGTTTGTACCCTTCGTGACAATGGCCGTTTTAACATTTCTGCGCTGCTAGTGTTTAGCTATAATTTTCTTCTTTCCTGTTTACTGGACCCACATAAGTTATATATTGTTTTTTTCAGGACAAGAAGGGCTTTCTTTAGATGACATTGTTTTGATTGTATCATATTATTTACTATTAAAAAAAGTATAAAATATGGTGAAAAATTTAGAAAAAATACTTTTTCTAACTTGTAGTTGAAAAATCTTTTACTCATCTATAAAAGGTAATGAAAAAAAACTGCTAAATATATTCTACTATTCGTCCTGAGTTTAGAAATACCCAATGTTTTTATGTTTTTTTGCTATTTTCTACATGTTATGGGGCAATAAGTACAGGTAGCGTTTTGCTATTTCAAAGCCATTTTTTCCAAATCTGGTAATTCTTCCCCCATGTGCCATTTCGGGTATCTTTGAAGCCGGCCAATGCAATTTACCCCATCAAATCATATATTTTTTAAAACTAGACACCCCAGGGTATTTCAAATGCTAGTATTTTAACTCTTTCCATGCACCATATCTACCACCTGTCTTTGCCAAACTTTGTGGTAGTCATTTTTTTGCATTTGTTTTTTCACACACATTTTACATTTAAAAGGTTCTGGTATATATCACCATCATAAAACACCCCAATATGTGTTCAGCAACATCTCCTGAGTACAGAGATGCCTCACATGAATCATTTTGCCTGGCTGTTTGGGGGTAAAAGGGCCACATTTGGGGCATGCGCATTTTTCAATGTTGAACTTTGGCATTTGGGGATCCACTGCCCATGCCCTATTTGGTACATCTTTGAGCCGGGCCATTTCAGTGTGCCCAATAAAACCATATATTTTTGAAAACTAGACACCCCAGGGTATTTTAAATGCTGGTATTTTAACTCTTTGCATGCACACATTTTACCACCAGCATTTTTTTAAAGTTTGCAGTAGTATTTTTTGTGTGTATTTTTCCCCACACACCTACTTTATGTATGAATTTACAGCTCCTGGTATGTGTCACACGACCCACATGGGTTTGTTATTTTTTTGTGGAACTAAAAGGCCACATTTGGGACGTGTGCATTTTTCTAATTGGAAATTAGATGTGTGGCCAGATGTTTTAACCCCTTAATGACAATTGACGGTCCGGGCACGTCACCCGAAAACAAAGGGTTAACGACAATTGACGTGCCAGGACCTCGAGGCATTCAGGAACACCACGATCGGCACTAGGGGCCATGTCTGGCCCCTCCCCGGGGCGTCAACATCCGCCATACAGTGGCATATAAAGGGTTAAAAGGCACATCATGGGGCAGAGTGGCAAATAGGGGGATATAAGGCATTTCTGGGGACAGAGTGGCAGATGTGCATAACTGGGGGGGGGCAGGTTGGCAAATAAAAGGAAATAAAAACAAAAAATATTTTTCTCAATCGTAGCTTTTATTAAATATGAAAAAAATGTACATTAATATTTACTAGTAAAACTTTTTCCTATAGGGTAGTCTTATAATCAGGCTTTTTCTTTTTTTCCTAAATTAATTTTTATATTGGGGGGTGTGTTTGTCTTATAATCGAGCAAATACGGTATATATTTTTTAAGTTATGTACATAAACAATGTAAACTTTACAGCTGATAATCATTGTCTTCAGATTAGAGAAAACTACACTAATACTCAGTGCCTTTATTATCTGATCAATTTGTCAAGTCATATTAGGTTTGATTCTATGACCCATTTAACCCCTTCAATCCCCTATAGACGTACCGGGATGTCCAAAAAACGCCTATTAAGAAATCCCTTTGGACGTCGTTTGACAGCCTGGACTCCCCACTGACAGCAGAAGCCGGCATCGCCGGCTTTCTGCTGTCCGATCTGCTGTAACAGCATCCGGCATGAAAGCTGGAAAGCTGTTACATTTCAAACTGCCCGATCGCGCATTCCCTTCCGGGTTGCGTCACTGCTGACGTAACCCAGAAGGTCATCCTTTGTCTGTGGTTAGTGGAGCTAAATCAGAATAAACTGCCCACATACTATTATCTATTTACTCAAATTAATTTGCTGTAGGATTTTCTATTTTTTATTACTATACATGTTAAGACGAATCACTGATTGATATTGTCGGGCATATGATATTTTGTGTTTCGTTCCCTGCTTGCACAACACATTGGGCTGATTCTTTATGGCATGGTCTGTGAGGACCTGCATAGAGATCACAGTGTGATTGGTGCAGGGGGATCGCGGGGAGGGGAGTGAGAAACCATGTCTCTCACTCCCCCTCCCGTCCTGAAATAGAAAAGCAGAAAAAAAAGTTTATTCTTTTAAAAAATAGTAAAAAAATCATTAAAATAATAATATAAATACTAAAAAAAATAATAATGTGAGCTGTGATGTCATTGTGACATCACTGGCATGTTCAGGAGGTCCCTAAGAGGACCTCTAACCATTTTTGTGTAAAAAAAAAAATATAAAAGAATACAAATAAAAATAAAATAACAAAAAAAATAAATTAAAAACCTTACATCCCATTGCCCTAGCATAACATCTAGCCAGTATAACCCTCCTGCCCCGTTCACAACCCCCAAACCCGTTAAGCCATAGGCATAAAAAGTATACAAAATTGTACACCTTATAGTATGCTCCCTGGTGCTGGGAAAGTCTGGAAAATCTATATAAATTAGGTATTTCTGAAATCAGGACACCTGAATTGAGAAACTTGGAGGGGATTTTCCATCACTTTACCTAATTTTGTGAGGATTCAGAGGGAAAATGTAAAAAAACTCATTTTCTAATTTTCTCTAGTTTTTACTAAATTTCTCATTCTAACTTTTCAGCTAATCATCCAACTATGGTATCAAAAGAAAGCTCTATCTCTCCTTGAAAAAACAATATATAGTTTACATGGGTACACTATTCACAGGAAAAGAGAATAATCTCTGAACCGACATAGCGCAAAAATGGCAAAATTGCTCTGGGCTTTGAGGTACCAAAAACCCCTGGGATTGAAGGGGTTAAAATATAGTCTTTTTGATTAAAACAAACATTGCACACTAAAATAATTCCAGTTCAAGCAAGGAACTCGACTTTCAGGAAACAAATCCAAAAAGGCATTATACTAACTGCACCTAGGCATTTAATGGGTATATTCCTTAAACACAGCACACCATACATTGTTTCCTTGTTTAAATCACTGCACACCAATAAAATATAATTTATTTTGGCACTGGAATAGCCAGTAGTGTGAGCACATGTCAAATGTTTTGAAGTTTGTTTACCCCTGTTAAACACGGTTAAATAAACCCCTTAAGGACAGAGCTTGTTTTTTAATTGATTTGTACCCTTCGTGACAAATACTTCCTCATTATCTGTACCCACGCAAGATGTATAGTGTTTTTTTCAGGACAAAAGGGGCTTTCTTTAGATACCATTATTTTGATTGTATCATGTAATTTACAATAAAAAGTATAAAATATGGTGAAAAATTGAGAAAACTGATTTTTTTCTGACTTTTACTTGAAAAATGTTATACTCATCTAGAAAAGCTAGTGAAAACCCCTGCTAAATAGATTCTAATAGATGTCCTGAGTTTAAAAGCTTCCATGGTTTTTTTGCAAGTTATAGGGCAATAAGTACAAATAGCATATTGCTATTTTAAAACCATTGTTAAAAAATCTGGCCATACTGCCCCCAAAACCTATTTGGGAAATTATTTTTTTTTAAGATAGGCAGTTCAATTTACCCCATAAAACCAATGTATTTTGAATGCTTTTTTAACTCTTTCCATGCACTACTACCAGTGTTTGTCAAAACTGGTGGTGGTGATTTTTTGTGTTAGTAACCTAGGCTGTTACTCACACAGTAAGCATGCATACCAAGATCACACATCACTATATAAGACACCAATTAATTAAATTAGCCCATACCAAGATCACACATCACTATATGAGATACCAATATAATTAAATTAGAATGTTTCAATACCATTTTAAACACATTTTGTTTTAACATTTCATTCCATTCCACAGAATCCTCATAATTCTACCACCACTGCAGGGGATTCTGGGAAGCATATGCAAACAAGGTTGACAACCACCAGCTTTTTTGCCTCTATATCCACTTTATACATGGATCCCTTTACAGCAAACGTGTATGTTACAGCCAAACTCTCAAAAGCGAATTTAAGGGAACCAAGTTGTCAAAAAAGTCAAAAAGTGACAACCAAAAGCCACATTGAAGATGGGTACCTTTTCTACAACTTTACTCGATTATGCAAATTCAAGCGACAGGTTTTCCGTTTGACTCACATAGGGCATCTAAAAACACACAAAATTTTATTTTGCAGATGTTCATGCGCGCTTGTAAACAACTTACATTTAGTAAATATGCAAGTGTTAGAATGCGACCTGAGTGTAGGCTGGCTAAACAAGTTAACCCTTAATTTCACAAATCATTTAACTTCTACACTGTATAGAACCATATCACTAATGAAATGCCATAAAGAATCAGCCCAATATGTTGTGCAAGCAGGGAACGAAACACAAAATATCATATGCCCGACAATATAAATCAGTGATTCGTCTTAACATCTATAGTAATAAAAATAGAAAATCCTACAGCAAATTAATTTGAGTAAATAGTAGACTTGTGCATTCGTCTTCGGACGAACATGAAAACGAACACGAAGAGTGCGTTTTCGTTCCGAAGACACGCCGAAGAGAAGACAGCGGCGGTAAAACGTAGGCGAAGAAGACACACACCACGAAGATCTTTGTGATCGTCTTCGTCTACCATTCTCCCCCCCCTTCTAATATAGTAGATAATTGGTAGTAGAATTAGTGCATGGAAAGAGTTAAAATACAAAATTTGAAATACACTGGGGTGCCTAGTTTTCAAAAATACATGGCTTTATTGGGACATGGGCACATGAAAAAATGAAAATAAAATAAAAAAGCGCAGGGATTGATATTAACAAATGCAAAGTTTTGCATTTTGGCTGAAGTGATAAAAATGCACCCTCTCACATTGTGTTGTGTTAGGGAAATCATTAAATGATAAAGACTTAGGAATAATTGTAGAAATTAAACTTAGTAACAGTGGTCAATGTCAGTGAGCAACTGAAAGGACCCATAAGATATTGTCAGGTATAAAATGGGGTAGTGATTAAAAAAAAGGTATCAGAGACAGGATGTGGTATCATTATAAAAATATGATGACCTGCTCATTGATAGCACTGTAGAATGTGTGTTATCTGGGTGCTGGTCAGGTTCTATGTGGATGCCAGGGCTGGCTTTGGGGTGTGCAACCTGTGATTTATGCCTGTAATTTAGGGGGTTTTATCTATACCTGTAATGCTGAGTTCCTGTGTGAATTCTAGTTGATCTATACCTGCAAAGCTGCATTTGTGTTTTATTCTGTTGATCCATATCTGCTATGCCATGTTTCCATACATTATTTACGTATACCTAAACATACAGGGTTTGTATGCCTCATCCAGTTGATCAATACCTTAGGTGCTGTTTCCATGTGTTGTTTATTTGATCTATACCCTCAGTGCTGAGTTTACATGCAATTCCCAGATGATCTACACATGCAATGCTATGTTTCCATACATTATTATAATATACCGGCAAATACAGGATTTGTATGTCTGATTCTGTTTATTTGATCTATACCTTCAGTGCTGAGTTTACATGCGATTTCCAGTTGATCTATACCTGCAATGGTTCTGTTCTGTTGATGTATACCTCCAATGCTATGTTTCCATACATTATTATATACCTGCAAATATAGGATTTGTATGTCTGATTCCTTTTATTTGATCTATACCTTCAGTGCTGAGTTCACATGTGAATTTCAATTGATCACCAGCAGGGTCTAATATTAATATATATCGGCAGCAGGAGCTAATATTAAAGAATGAAAACTAATTCAGCATTTATTTTGAAATCATATTTCAATCACGGTCATCATGCATATTATGTGGTAAAAAATGCATGTCTAACGCATGTATATACCTGTGTGTGAAATCTCATCTGCTTCATATCTGTCCCTGAATGGCAGAAATAAGTTCTATCCCCATTCTATATATTTCTAGCCACACCACTTAAATATGAGAGCTCTGTGCAGCTTGATACATATTTCAAGTACTGCTTTACAAGAAAGCACATGTCACATTAAAGGGCCTTCTATTTTTAAAATGTATTCAAAATATTTTAACGGCTGACTAATTATAGTGTACACTATATTTAGATGCAATAGGCCCTGGATATTGTAGTCATTATGGTTTGGTAATAAGAGTGGTTTCTTAGTACTCCTTTACCTTTAAAGTACTCCAGTACTCCTTTACCTTTTGTTTTTTGATTCATGCAATTTATTTAAAAGATATGTGTTAAACCTATTTTATATGAAATTAATTTTATCTTTCATTAAATAATTACAGTAAACTTGTAGCTCTTTATATGTTGCTGAACCACAAAGTGGGCGTGGGTTGCAGTTGCTGCAGGCAACTGTAGTTGGCACCCCCTTTGCAGCACCACACTTCTGGGAAGGTGTTTCACAAGATTTTGGAGTCAGTCTGTGAGAATTTGTGCCCATGCAGCCAAAAGAGCATATGTGAGGTTGGATGAGAAGGCCTGGCTCGAATCTGTGTTCCAACTCATCCCAAAGGTGTTCTGGGGTTAAGATCAGGGCTCTGTGAATGCCACTTGAGTGTCTGCATGTCTTGCTTTGTGCACAGGGACACATTCATGCTGGAACAGGAAAGGGTCTTCCCCAAAATGTCTTTGTATGCTATAGCATTAATATTAACATTAATTGGAACAAAGGGGCCTAGCCCAAACACTGACCATTATCCCTCCTCATCAAACTTTACAGTATGCATTCTAGTGGGTGGTGTTATCCTGGCATCTGCCAAACGATATTTGTCCATCAGGCTTCCAGAGGCAATTTGGAACTATTAAGCAAGTTATGCTACTGAGGATACATGATTGTTACATGTCAGGCGGCTCCACTCTGTGAGAGTGTGCGGTCTACACTTTGCAGCTGAGCTATTATTACTCCTAGATGTTTCCACTTCACAATAATAGCATTTACAGTGGACCAGGGCAGATTTAGTAGGACATAAATATAACAAAATGATGGTGGTTGTAATGGGTGGTTGTAATGGGTGCTTGTAAGAAATCATTTTTATACTTTTATTTTGTTCTGCACATTTTAGGCCTGAATGCAACTTGAGTGCTAGGAACATATGGTATCAATTAAGTGACGTAGCTTAGAGGGTCTTCTGTGGAATGCCGGTGTATCATATGACTGTTCCAATAGGATTCCTTTACGTATACCCTAACCAAGTGTAAAGGGGTATAACTTGGCATGACTACAAGGACAAGGTCTCTTTCCACGCTCTTACCTTCATCTCACCAAGATATTTAGCCTACAATACCTTTTATCAACATTTGTTCCAGCATTGGTATTGTATGAATTGATAATTTGTTATCGAATAAACCTGATTAATAAGACATAGAAGCTGTGGTCTTGATTGCTGTTTGATCACTGGAGAAGCTTAGATATTCAAGACAAAGAATATTCTAACAGTGCTGGTCTTTCAGTTTAAAATGATTTTTTATTTACATATGTATTAAAAATGAACCATTGTCTAGTCTACATTTAAGTGTCACTTCCATAATCCCCTACCTCCATTTGCCATTGTTGTAGGTGTAGATTAGTTGGCTGCTAATGTTGTCTGTGTAATCCCTTATCATTAGTTATGTTAATCCTTCCTCCCCTAGTAAAGTGGCTATACCCAGTTCCAGTAAAGGTGTTTTCTTGCATCCCGACTATTGTAACAGGCAGTGTAGTTCTTTGAGAGGGTTTTTTTCCTGGAGGAGTATCTATACTCTTTCGATACAAGGAAGGCAAAGAGGATTGATCTGTTGCACTCATTCCCGTTAAAGTGATATTCCATGACAGTGCCATGTTTAAAGTCACTAGGATATTTAGTATGACTACGCAGTCGGCACGCCTATGTGCTTTATTTTATACACGTTTGCAAAGGGTATAGCTGAAAAACCTAAACTCAATAAGTAGCATCCATATGCAGTACTTTTTTTATATATTGTATGTCTACACATGACATCATTGTATAACCATATGGTTGCACAATATTTGCACAATAATTACACAACCATAAAAATTGCATAGATATGTAAACACAAATTGTGTTTGTAAACTACATTTAGTAATTAAGCCCCTCTTGAAAGCATTGAAACATTTCTGCGCTGCTCGTGTTTAGCTGTAATTTTGGAAATCGAGGCATTACAGCAATACCATTTGGGTGCAGAAAGCGATCTATCGCTTAAAGCCATGACGGTCCTGGCACGTCAATTGTCGCTAACTGGATGTTAGTGCATGACGTGCCCGGACCGGCATTTGTCATCAAGGGGTTAAAATATATTATTCTTTTTAGGCTAGGTGTGATGTGCATATGGAGAAATGTTTATCACAGCAGCCTAAAAGGCTGGGGCTTCTCTGGGGAGCACAGGGAACATAGTTTAACATAGTTTAACCACAATTGTTGTTGTTTTTTGCACAGTGTGTATATTTTGGGTTTTAGTATGAACTTTTTACAATATGTGCTGTGACACATATTATTGACAGAGTACCAGACTGGTGAAGGACGCAGAGAAAGCCATGGTGGAGTCGGGTCCCCTGAAAAGGTCCCCGGCTTTTCTCGTGAGGAGGGGAAATAGGTAGCTCTCTGGACTGGCCCCTCCTCTATCAAAGATTTCAGCGGTCCAAGAAGATCAGGCCATCATTCAGACCAGGGAGGGAAGGAAGGGATTTTAGCCCCATTAGAAATTAAGGGCACCTGGTGTCCACCGTGGCCTTCTGGCATGTTTGGCGCTTTTTGGGGTTTTTTTTCTCAGTGGAGTACTGGCCTCGGGGCTTCAATAAAAAAAAATGTCCACCGCAATCTATAAGCCATCTAGACCAGTGTTTCTCAGCTGAGAATCATATGGCCCCCTAGGGGCCCTAGGATTTCAATGGGGCCACAGGTAACAAAAACATGTAATAGGGGAGCCACACGGCTGAAGGTGCCACAGAAGAACATATTACAAATACCGTCTTGTTGACACCAGAAAATGCACCAGTTACTGCCCCTAGGTAGGTGCTTTCGTCGTTTGCTGCTATGTGGGACCCAGTTGTGGCATTTTTTCAGTAGCAAACAAATTGAAACAGAGATCACCTTCACTAAATGTGACATAGTTTACCTGTCTGATATTTTCAGAAGCTTCATTTGTTTTAGCATCTAACTGCAGGGAAGAAACTATGATTGTGCAAAGAGATTATTAAGAGATTTCTTGGAAAACTGAACCTGTAGCAATATTAGATGTCGGGAATGTCCCCAGATTTCTTTTTTGGGGCAGTTAGTCTTCAGTTGGAAGATGACATAGTTGTGTATATAGATCACTTGAAGTCGCTGGATAATTATATTAGAAGCTTGTTTTTGTGATCTCCTGGACATATACAGTATATTACGGTCTGGATAGCGGAAATATATTTCCAGCGAATACTGTTGATGTTGACATTAGATTGGAAGAGCGGTCACTGAACTAGAGATAAAGAGCCCAAGCTAGTTTTAAACAAGACAAACATTACTTTTGGGTAAACAGTGCAATTTCTAAAATGTTTCCACAGCTTTAGGAGAAGAGAAAACTGTTTTTCAAGGCATTTCCCACTTAATGCTTGGCAGAATCAGATTTCAGTCAGGTGAGTTTTAGCACATATGCCTGGACAAATTGAAGAGCAGTGATCCTCGTTTATAGCTTACTGCAATGAACCATGACTTAAAAAACTTGCATCTGTTCGTCAAGCCCAAGACTAATAAATTAAGAGGAAAACTTTGTATGTTGTTATGTATTGTAAGTTGCATTAATAAAATTATATATTCTTTTTACAAGCTAATTGTGTAAGTGGCAGTCCCTTTTACAAGTAATAGAACCTGAATAGGGGAGCCGCAGGAGAATAACACTGTTGGAAAGGGGCTATGGACCTATTGCTGTAAAACAGGTCTCTGAATGTGCAGCAAAGCTGGGACCAAGGCTGGGACCAAGGCATGACCCCTTCGTGATACAACACCATGCCTCCTGCAGTTTGCACATAATGCAACATGATATCCCTCCTAGATTATGTCTAGACCAGCAAAGGGCAGACAATTTCACGCATGATATCATAAACTGTATAGAACATCAGACATCCTTATTTAGGAAAGGATCCAAAGGGTCCTCACCCATTAAGTAAATACATACATATGTTCTCTTTTTTCTGCTATAATTCGGATAAAACCATCAGGTGGCAGTTTAAGTTTGTGATATCTTATTGTGTGATCTGTTAAGTTGTTTTACCAATATGTAACCTGTCTTAGAACAGCATTACATACCGTATTAGCTCGATTATAAGACGACCCTGATTATAAGACGACCCCCCAAAATCAAAATATTAATTTAGGAAAAAAACAAAAAGCCTGAATATAAGACTACCCTATAGGAAAAACGTTTTACTAGTAAATATTAATTAATGTAGGGCTGCAACTAACGATTATTTTCATAATCGATTATTTTCATAATCGATTAGTTGGCCGATTATTTTTCATTTTTTTAAAATTATTTAATAAAGTAACATAGGATGTTAAAAACAAACAGCAGAATAAAAATGTTTTCTTGTTTTTATTTCCCCAACCTGCCCCCCAGTTATGCATATTTGAGCCCAGGCTTGCCACACTGCCCTCCCCGACATGCCACACTGCCCTCCCCACATATGCCTTATACCCCCAAATATGTCACTCCGTCCTCCCCAGGTATGCCGTATACCCCCCCTGATATGCCATAGTGCCCTCATAGGATTTGCAGACTCGTTCACAGACACAATACTTTTATAAATAAATACAGGATTAATCTTCACTGCCCCCAGGATTTAGATTCCCCTCAGTTTGCCCCCCCTTTACCTCTAACTGCACCTTAAGTTAACTTTATTAAATTAATGAAATTAACCCTCAGTCCTCAGCATTAAATTAATCCTGAAGAGAAGACCCCATTAACCACAACTGCCCCTAAATTAACCCTGAAGACCCCAACCACAACTGCCCCTAAATTAACCCATTAACTATAACTGCCCCTAAATTAACCCTAAACACCCCATCAACCACAACTGCCCCTAAATTAACCCTAAACACCCCATCAATCACCACTGCCCCTAAATTAACCCTAAACACCCCATTAACTATAACTGCCCCTAAGTTAACCCTAAACACCCCATTAACTATAACTGCCCCTAAGTTAACCCTAAACACCCCATTAACAATAACTGCCCCTAAGTTAACCTAAACACCCCATTAACTATACCTGCCCCTAAGTTAACCCTAAACACCCCATTAAATATAACTGCCCCTAAGTTAACCCTAAACACCCCATTAACTATACCTGCTCCTAAGTTAACCCCCACCTCCCCTAACTTTCAGCAGCCCAAATATTAATTTTATACTCACAGTTAGATGAGTGTCACAGCCATGGCGATGCTAAATAAATGGGCGGAGCCAATCGGCCGTTTGGCTCCGCCCCTTTCTTCCTCCCTGTCCGTCCCTGCAGTCACTGCCGATTGGCCCCACCACTTTCTTTCTCCAGCAGCGATTGCAGGGAGGGACTGGAAAAAGGAAGTGGGCGGGCCAATCACACATACTTCACACATTAATCACAAAAAACCTCCCCCACACCCTTACCTGAACTGCAGATCTCCCACTCGCAGACTTCTGCAGGGGCCCGGCTGTGCGAGCACCTTCTCTGGCCCTGCCCCCAGAGGAAGGAGGGGGAGGCAGAGTTATGTGAGGACTGTGCTAGCTTCCTGTTCTCCTGCATCTAGTAGGAGCGACGCTGCTCGCGACCAAAGTCCGGTAAGCAGCCTGGCCCCAGCAGAATGAGGTCTGATTAGAAGACGACCTCGATTATAAGACGAGGGGTATTTTTCAGAGCATTTGCTCTGGAAAAAAACTCTTCTTATAATCGAGCAAATACGGTAATTGGTATACGGAAAGCTTTATTTTGACACTAATTAACCTTTTTCTGAAACATTTTAGTTTTTAAAACTAATGTTCACAGTCATCAATATTTACGTCTTAAGATGCAGCCACATACATTAGGGTGTCATACATAAGTATCACCGGCTGATCTGGATATATTAGGATGATTTCTAGAAATAAATAGGAATTACCGGCTCTTAAGTGACATTACATATGTCTGGGTATTTGCTTTGAAATTATAAACCTGAAACTTGCTACGCACCAAGATGTATTGGACACTTTTTCTATACCTTTCTTTAAATCAGTGCTCCAGTGGGATAGTGAGAGTTCTTACCTGGGAATTCCTTTTCCTTGTCCATTTCCAAGGTGGCACAGGAGAAGAGAAGGCTCCAAATACCAGGTAGAGCAGGAAACACTATAAAAAAAAGGAGACCTCCCCCTTCCTCCCCAGTGTGGTTAAAAAGAAAGACTCAGACAAATAATAGACAAGCAAAAGTAAATTTAATGGGTGGGAGTAAAAGTGTGCCACCTTGGAAATGGACAAGGAAAAGGAATTCCCAGGTAAGAATTCTCACTTTCCTTGCCATTCCAGGTGGCACAGGAGAAGAATTAGCAAGATAGGGAGGGAAGGATTTCAGTCTGCAGGACACGACGACCAAATTGAGACTCGTCAGACAGATGAAGATTCAGCCTGTAGTGCCTTACGAATGTATGAATCGACCTCCAGGTCGCTGCCTTGCAAATGAGAGACGGATTCACCCCGGAGAGTTCAGCCCAGGAAGTCGAGACGGATCTGGTCGAGTGTGTCTTCAGGCCGGAGGGAAGTACTCTTCCCGCGGAGATGTAACATAAGGTAATTGCGTCCTTAAGCCAGCGGCTTATGGAAGCCCTGGATACTGATCTGGCCTTGCGGGTCCCCGCAAAGGACAGAAAGAGAGAGTTGGATTTCTTCCAGGCAGACGTACGTGAGAGATAAGACAGGATACACCTCCGCAGGTCTAGCGAGTGGAGTTCCAGCTCTTTGGGATTCTTCGGATCAGGACATAAAGTAGGTAGGACGATCTCCTGATCCGAATGGAAAGGTGAGACTACTTTAGGGAGAAACTCTGGTGGTAAACGGAGAATCCTGAGAAAAGGTTCCACCCTGGAGAGAGCCTGGAGCTCACTCACCCTCCTAGCGGAAGTGAGGGCTACTAGGAGGACAACCTTGTAGGTGAGCAGCTTCAGAGAGGTATCCTCTAGAGCAGGGGTGTCCAAGTTTTTTCTGCAGTGGGCCACTTCATCAGAATTGTATACGTGCGAGGGCCGCACTAATTTTTCAGTGAGAGAAAATATGGCCTTTAATAAGATATGCAGATTAAAATAAAGTAAATGACACAAAACCTTTACTTTTCCTCTCACTGATTTCTGGGATTTCTGGGCCTACAAATTCAGGATTCTGGATAAGTAAAAATAAAATAGTTCTATTTATTTTAGGGATGCACTAAAATGAAAATTCTGGACCAAAACCAAAAATTCAGGGTTCACTTAGCCGAAACTGAAAGTGCCCAAGTTCCCTGGGTAATATTGCTTCCCATAACAGCACCCCAGCCTCTCAAACTGGCGTCGGTGGAAATTACCACCCAGTCTCTCGTCTGCCAAGAGAGTCCCTGTGAAAGATTCTTGGCTGTCAGCCACCATCAGAGTGATTCCCGAACGTAGGGAGAAAGTCGGACCTTCTTGTATAAGGACGTCCTGGAGCGATCCCAGTGATCCAGTAGGAACTGTTGAAGAGGTCTTGCGTGAGCAAGTGCCCAGGGAACCACTGAGATGGAGGAGGTCATTAGACCGAGCAATGACATGATGGATCTGATGAACCGCGTGCATGAATTCCCTCAATCTTAGGATCTTGTCCCGAGGGAGAAACGTCTTCTGTATGTGTGAATCGAGGATCATTCCCAGAAAGGTAAGATGTCTGTTTGGAAGTAACTGTGACTTTAGTATGTTTACTAGCCATCCTAGGTTGTGGAGGGTCCTGAGAGAAAACTCTAGATGGGACTGGAGCAATGTTGCCAAGGCCGCTATGAAGAGCCAATCGTCCAGATATGGGACCACCTTTCTGCCTTTCTGCCTCAGGAAGGCCACGACCACCGACATGAGCTTCGTGAAGATCCGTGGTGCTGAAGCAATTCCAAAAGGAAGAGCCCAAAACTGGAAATGTTGAATACCCTGAGGCAATGGAACGGCCAGACGGAGGAATTTTTGATGGTCTCTTCTGATGGGAACATGTAAATAGGCATCCCGCAGGTCTATGGTGACCATGAAGTCCCCCGAAGAAATAATCTCTGTGGCGGACTTCAGGGATTCCATCCGGAACCTGTTGTATCTTATACAGGTGTTCACCAACTGTAGGTTCATTATTAGCCTGAATTTCCCGGATGGTTTTGGCACGACAAAGACGTGGGAGTAGGTTCCCTCTCCTATTTCTCGATGCGGAACCGGGACCAGAGCCCTTTCGTGAATTAAGTCGTTGAGTGTGGAGAAGAGCCCCGATCTTTTCCAAGGATCTGCAGGGGGCATGGACAGCAGGAATTTCTGGGCAGGTAGGTGAGTAAGCTCCAGTGCATAGCCTTGCTCGATGATGCGAAGGACCCAGGGGTCTGAGGTGATCTCTTCCCAGGCATGAATGAAAACGGTTAACCTGCCCCCTACCTGAAGCCTGCTGGCGTCAGAACCTTCCTGCTTTACCGTCCCTGCCTCTTCCTCTCTGGAATCTACCTCTTGCGTAGGGTTTACCCCGAAAGGACTGGTAGTCTTGATTGGAGGTTGAGGGCCTGTAGGAGTCTCTGTCTCTTGGAGCTCTATAATAATTTGACCTGAAACGAGGTGGTCCTTTTCTCTGAGGTAACCAGTGCTTGTCCCCCATGGTGGATTCTAGAATCGTGTCGAGATCGCTGCCGAAGAGGTGGCTCCCCTGGAACAGAATGCTGCACAGCTTGTGTTTTGAGGCATTATCTGCAGACCACGATTTAAGCCAGAGAGCTCGTCTAGAAACCGCTGAAAGCGCAGTGGCTTTAGCAGACGTACGAACTGATTCAATAGAGGCATTGGACATGAAATCAACTGCTAAGCAGGTGTCGGACAGGTTTCTTGCGACCTGCACAGTCCCTGGAATAGCTGCAAGGTCTCCCACCGCCTCTTGGAGCCAGACTTTAATGGCTCTAGAAGTTGACGCCATGGCAATAGCTGGACGAAAGTTCGCCGCTGCTACAAAAGACCTTTTGGCGGCATTCTCAGCCCTCCGGTCCATGGGGTCTTTGAAATGGGACACGTCCTCCAATGGAATGGCTGTTTTTTTCGTGGCCTTGGCTACTGCGGTGTCCACTTTCGGGACTTCCCAGGCATCAGAATTCTTATTATCGAAAGGAAAAAGCTTTTGGATTCTGGAGGATGTGAAGAATCTCCTGTCAGGATATTTCCACTGCTCCATGATAATGGCAGAAAGTGAATCGTGGACTGGAAAGGTCTGCGGTTTCCTAGAGTGACCCTGAAAAGGATCTGGTTTAGAAACTGGTATGTTATCCTGTAGATTCAAAGTAGATCTGACTGCAGAGATGAGTTTCCCTGTTTCTTCGACTGGGAAGAAAAAAGCTTCCTCTTTAATCTCCCCGTCCTCATCCGAAGACTGGGGGTCATTCGACTGGTAGTCATATTCAGAAAAAAGAGCCCCCTGGGCTGTGGGCAGAGCCGAACGAGGGCTGAGCCTCGTGTGCGTTGCCGCGATGACCGTGGAGTTACTGCCTGCGAGGCTGCCGCATGAACCCTGGATCCACACGGGACCACTACCGGGTATCAAAAAAGGACGCCCCACCGGGGCTCCGAGAAAACAAAAAAGGAGAAACGAAAGAGAAAAAAGGTAAGCTTCAGCCTAACCGCTACCTGAGTGGGGCAGGAAACAACACTGGGGAGAAAGGGGGAGGTCTCCTTTTTTTATAGTGTTTTCTGCCCTACCTGGTAGGCGGAGCCTTCTCTTCTCCTGTGCCACCTGGAATGGCAAGGAAAAATATATATACATATACAGTATGTCATGCATACAATATGTTCTGCACAGTGATCAATATGAGTCCTTTGTGTATGTTTATAACTATGCATATTTCAATAGATAAAACAATGTTCCTATAATAATATCAAACCTTGTTACAAGGTTTACATTGTTACTTGGTTTGTATATGTATGCAAGATTAACTTGTCCTGAATATCTAGGTAGTTTTTTTTAGAAAAAACATAACATGGGCATTTTTAACCCCTTCGCGACCTTTGCCGGTTCAGGACCGTCATAACAAGAAGGTCACTAAATGACCTTTGACGGTCCTGAACCGTCAAAAAATTAAATAAGCTTAGAAAGTGATCAAGGATCACTTTCTTCGCTTAAACGGCCTTGCTGCAATGCCTCGATGTCAAGGCATTCAGCAAGGCCGAGATCGGCATCGGGGGCCATGTCTGGCCCCTCCCCGGGGCGTCAACAGCCGCCATACATTGTATGGCGGCGGACGCCCGTTTTAAATCAACGATCGCCTCCTAAACTTAAATGGTGCCGCTGGAATGCCTCGATCAGGAGGCATCCAGCGACACCAAACACTTACCTCCCGGGTGGGCTGTGACCGCTCCGGAGAGCGGTCACAGCCGCCGCTGCCGGTGATCTTCGCCATCAAGCAAGATGGCGGCGGCCCGGGAAATAAAACAATAAAGACGAAAAAGTTCGCTAGAGGGTCTCCAGACCCTCTAGAGAACTGGCTCCACTTGCTGGTTGAATACAGGTACTGCATTCAACCATGCAAGTCAATGGAGCCCAGCTTTCTAATCACTATGTGATTAGTAAAATATTCAAAAAAAATAAAAATAAATAAAAAATGGAAAAAAAAAATAAAAAAAAATGTGCTAACATTTAAAAATAATTATGCAGTGATGTCACTAGATGAACCATCCAGTACCAGCAAAATGTGTAAAAAAAAATATAAAAAAAGTATTAAAAAAAAAATAAAATTAAAAAATAAAGTTTATTATTTTGAGCAAGTGCTAAAATTTCTCAAAAATCTCAACAAAGAGTTAAAATAAAAGCACTTCAAATACCCAAGGGGTGTCTAATATATAAAAAAAATGGCTGATAGGGTAAATTGGAGTGGCCTAGCTCAAAGATAGGGCATAGGTACAGACTGACCAAAATGGAGAAAAAAAGCGCACTTCCCAAATGTGGCATTTTAAATCTGAAACAACCCGACAAACCCATGCATGTCGGGTATCACTGCACTCAGGAGATGTTCCTGAACACACATTGGCGTGTTGTTTGACAGTGGCATATACCAGGACCTTTATATTTATAACTAAAGTACAATTTGAGTGAAAAAAAAATAAAAAAAATTACTATTACAAAGTTTGACAAAGTGTAGTTCTATAATTGGTGCATGGAAAGGGTTAAAATAACAGCATTTGGAATACCCTGGGGTGTCTAGTTTTCAAAAATATATGGTTTGAATGGGTTAAATTGAGTTAACCGGCTTCAAAGATATTCCAAAGAGGAGAGGGAGGCACAATGACCAAATGACCACCTGAATTACGCATGCCCCAAAAGTAGCCTTTTACCAGCCAAACAATCTGACAAACCCATGCATGTGGGGTATCGCTGTACTCAGGAGGTGTTGCTGAACACATATTGGGGTGTTGTTTGACAGTGACGTATACCAGCACCTGTATATCTATAACTAAATTACAATTTGTGTGGAAAAAAAAATAAAAAAAATTACTATTACAAAGTTTGACAAAGTGTAGTTGTATAATTGGTGCATGGAAAGGGTTAAAATAACAGCATTTGGAATACCCTGGGGTGTCTAGTTTTCAAAAATATATGGTTTGAATGGGTTAAATTGAGTTAACCGGCTTCAAAGATGTTCCAAAGAGGAGATGGAGGCAGACTGACCAGATTTGTTAAAAAAGATTTGGAAATCATAAAACGCTGCTTGTACTTATTGCCCTATAACTTACAAAAAACAGCAAAAAAACATAAAAACATTGGGTATTTCTAAACTCAGGACAAGTAGTAGAATCTATTTAGCTAGTTTTTTTACTTGCTTTTTTAGGTGAGTAAAAGATTTTTCAAATAAAAGTCATAAAATGTGGTTTTTTTTCAATTTTTCACCATGTTTTTTTTATTTTTTTTATAGTAAATAAGATGAAAACAATATATAACTTATGTGGGTACACTAAATGGGTGAGGAGAAAATTACAGCTGAACACAAGCACCACAAAAGTGTCAAAACAGCCTCGGTCCCACAGGGTACAAAACGAAAAATGAGCCCGGTCCTTAAGGGGTTAAGTATGACTGATCTTAAAAGATAAACACTTGCAAATTCCTCTCCTTCACTGGTAATGCAGAGAAAAACCTCTAATTTTGTGAAACTATGTAATGAACTGGTGCTCAAGACAGCCCCACCAGGAGGCACCATCTTGAAGCTCAACCACCAACACTAGTTTCCCCTGGAGACATCAGCAGCAGCAGTCCATTTAATCTTCTTTGATGGCATTCTAAATTAGAAGAAAATGGACCATTGCCAATAGCCTAGTGATGTATTCCTGTCAGAAATGTTGCAACTATCAGAAGGAGGAGGATCCATTTAACCTCTGCTAAAAAGGAAACAAACTCTTCCATTGCAAGAATCCTCAACATATGTTACTACAATATGTAGTGGAATACTTTGGACAGCTGATGTCAATTGACACCACAGAAAATATGAAACAAGCCTCACTAAAATGAAGATTGCTTCTAGAAGGGAAGATGCACAACATAATTGAAGAGCATGCTATGCCACTTCATATACTTTTTGTGTATGTTATAATATGTTTTAGATTTTTAATTCATTAAGGTGTCTAAGGATATGCAGTGGCGTCGGCAGGGGGGGGCCAGAGGGGGCCATGGCCCCCCCTAAATCATGCTGTGCCCCCCGGTGTGCCCCCCCAATAGAAACGCCGTCTTTTTTTTTTTTAATAGATCCGGAGGAGAGAGAGAGAGGCGCCGAGCGGTCGCTGAGGAATAAGTTCTCAGCGACCGTTCGGCGCCTCTCACTCTTTTCCGCGACCGCGAGGCCTCTGCCTTGGTCGCAGTGCCGGCATTTCAAGCCGAGCTCCGGTATATGATGTCATATCCGGCGCTCAGCAATGAAGCCGCGCACACTGCGGCAGAACCAGGAAGACAGAGACCTCGCGATCCCGCCGCTGGACTTCTACAAGCCCAAGGTAAGTGAACTTCAAAGGGGGGGGAGGAGGGTAGAAAGTTAGGAGGGGGTTAGAGAGTGAAAAGAGGTAGATAGGAAGTGAAAAGAGGTAGATAGGGATACATTGGGAGGGAGAGAGGGGGTAGATAGGATAGATTGGGAGGGAGAGGGGGTAGTTAGGATAGATTGGGAGGGAGAGGGGGTAGTTAGGATAGATTGGGAGGGAGAGGGGGTAGTTAGGATAGATTGGGAGGGAGAGGGGGTAGTTAGGATAGTTTGGGAGGGAGAGGGAGATATTAACATATATTGGCAGCAGGGGCTAGTATTAATATTAATTGGCAGCAGGGTCTAGTATTTATATTCATATTGGCAGCAGGGTCTAGTATTTATATATATATCGGCAGCAGGGGCTAATATTAATATATATTGGCTGCAGGGGCTAAGTTTATATATATATTGGCTGCAGGGACTAATAATATATATTGGCAGTAGGGGCTAATATTAATATATACTGGTAGCAGGGTCAAATATTAATATATATCGGCAGCAGGGTATAATTTTTATGTATATCGGCAGCAGGGTATAATATAAGTATATATCCGCAGCAGGGGCTAATATCAATATATATCCGCAGCAGGGGTTAATATTAATATATATCAGAAGCAGGGTGTAATATTTCTATATATTGTCATCAGCAGGGGCTAATATTAAAGAATGAGAAATAACTGCCTAACGTGTGTGTGTATATATATATATATATATATATATATATATATATATATATATATATATATATATAGTGTATATGTACCGTTTTATAATTGGCCCCCATACTTTGGTTCCTGGCCCCCCATGTGCCCCCCCTAAATATGAAAGCTGGAGACGCCACTGAGGATATGAGAGGTGCACTTTAAAGAGCTGTGCTGAAAACCAAGAATGGTTTTCAAGAAAATACATTGGCAGTTATTAAAGCTATGCAATATTTAAAGTTTAAAACAGGGTAACCAAGTGACTCATTTACTGTGGAAAAAGGGTATAAATATAACACCGTGAGTGCCCTGGGAAGGGATAACATTGGCACTGGAGTGTGCTGGCCCAGTTAGCAGGGGGATGGCCACCAAGGCTGGTCCAAAATTCTTTAAATATGGCTGGTCCAACTTAGACCGTCCCACTAATGGAGGCAGAAGTACAGTGGAGTGATGTAGCGTGGCATTAATTGACCCTAGAATAATAGTAAAGATGCTCAGCGATAGGGAAAGACCTCAGGCATTTTAAGGGCGTGACTTGAGAGTGTGATGATAGGTAGGATGGATAAAGCAAGGTGTGATGTAGCGAGTATGTTTTAGTGTTAGTGTGTTTTAAAATGAGTGTATGCGTGTTAGTGTATATATATATGTGAATGCAGGACATGTGAATGCAGTTTGAGTGTTTGGGCTGCCATGATACTAAAAGGTGGGCTAGCTAGATGGCATAAATACACAAGAGGGTGCTGGCTGGGGCCATTACATAAATCAATACTAAATGGGGGGCTGGGTGGTGGGATAAATATACAACGTGGGGCTGGCTGAGGGCAATACACAAGGGTGTAGGGGCATTAGGGTGAACACATCGGCGATGTTTTCCAGGACACAATTTTTACATATTGCTGACCAGCCCAGATAAAATCCTGCCCTGCAGTGTGGGGGATATACAATATATACTTATGGAAGGAAACCAATTAGTCAGATATATACTCTCCCCCCCCACCCCATAGTGCAGGGCTGAATTTTATCTGGGCCGGTCAGCAATATGTCAAAATATGTGTGCTGGAAAACATAGCCAATGAGGGCATTAATTCACAAGGGGGGGCTGGCTGGGGGCATCAAAAAAACAATACTAAAGGGGGGTGTCTGGTGGGATAAATACACAATGTGGGGCACATTATATATTTATCCTACCAGACAGCCCCACATTGTGTGTCTGACTGGAGGGCACAAATACACGTGGGGGCTGACAGCATCAAGACAAGCAGCACCTGGGGCCAACACATAAATCAATACTAAATGGAGGGTTGGGGCATAAATACACATAAGGCTTGGGGCGATACAAAAAGGGAGTACAAAGCAAAGTGGAAAATATATATTTTTTAATTGTTGTAACTTATCCCGTCCGGATGTGGGTGTCAGTATGGCAGAGCCTGTCCTGGTATGTGTTTGGGTGTCGGTGTGGCAGAGCCTGTCCTGGTGTGTGTGTTTGGTCATCGGTTTCTTGGCACTTTAGTTACTGTAGGAATAAATTAAACTTATCCAGAGATAAAACACTCTCCTGAATTTGTAGACCACTTCAGAGGACAAAATTTCTAGGCCCAGAAATCAGTGAGAGGAAATGTGATGTACTCCCAATACTTATGCAAAGATTATATCCTATACTATCTACCTAGCACTGATGTCATCTTTATCCAGTACACGTGGATGCTGAGTAGGTTGATCACATGTCCTGGACTACCCAGGACAGTCCCGCAATGGGTCCCGGGATTGTCCATTGTACTGGAATCAGTGGCCCCCCCAAATGCCGTCTTTTTTTTTTTTGACGCAGAGGAAAAAGAGAGAGGGGCTCCAAGTGGTCGCTCATGAATAAGCTTTCAACAACCGCTCATCGCCCTACACTCTCCACCATGAGGCCCCTAGCTCGGTCTTGGTGTTGGCATTTCATGCTGAGCACCGTAATATGACGTCATATTCCGGCACTGAGCAGTGAAGCAGTGCGCAGAGCAGCAAGACAGAAGCATTGTGCTCTCACTTCTGCTAGGTAAGGGAACTACAAAGGGGGGAGAGGGTAGATAGTGAGAAGGGGGGGTAGATAGTGAGAAGGGGAGTAGAGGGGGTAGATAGGGAGAGGGGTAGATAGTGAGAAAGCAGGCAGAGGGGTAGATAGTGAGTGTCAGGAAGCTGGGTCCATACAGACGACTGTAATGACCCAGCGCGCCCAAAGATGGAGTTCAGGAGTTCGGCATGCAGTAGCGGAGTCTCAGGACAGGGCCTGGTGCGGGACAACTGCACTTACCCAGGTGTTGAGCATCTAGGGTTGTGCAGCCAGATACCAGCGCACTAATATAGCAGCGGATGTAGACCAGAACGAAGATAAATCCTGCAGGCACCCTGGAACAGGCATGAGACATTGCACAAGACTCATGTGCGGGATGCTGCAGGCTGGGAGAGTGGAAGCTAAGCAGAGTTTATAAAATAAACATAACAAGCAAGGGATAGGGAGACCAGGCAAGAAACATAAGAGACAAGATATACATGATACAGGGCACAAGACAAGGAATAAACATAACCAGACAAGATATGCATAATACAGGGCACTACATGGAACAAGACTTGAACAAGACAGGACACCCCTCTACCGGGGATACAGACAGGACACCCCACAGATTACATCACAGACTGACACACATAAATACAGAAACTAGCCTAGGACTGTTTGATAACTATTGGAGATTCCGTCACGTCTTATGGCCATAGTATGCTTAGCCCACCACTACACCAAAGTACTCCAGTGACGCTGGGTCCTAATGCTAATCCCTGCTGACAGTGGTACGAAACAAACCAAACATGTAATCCAAACACATAGCACTGAGACATACCTTTAGACTGCAGACTGAGACAAACAGAACACACGGGTGGGGCACACCTTATAAAGGAAACAGAGCTGAAGCAAAGAGCTGAAGCAGAAGCAAGGAATGGAAGATCAGAACAGAGCAAAAGGAAATCCAGGAATGGATCGAAGCCAAACAGGGAAACTGAAGCAAGAGTGAGATATGCAGCTCCACAGCCTGGGTAGGACGTGACAGTGAGAAAACAGGGAGAGGTGGTAGATAATGAAAAGCGAAGGAGTAGATGGTGAGAAGGGGTAGAGGGTAGATAGTGAGAAAAGGAGGAGAGGGGGTAGATAAGAATAGTGAGAAAAGGCGTAGTAAGAATATTAAAATAAAGAGTGAGGATGCATGAGAGAATGATTGAATTAATGTATGGCTGAATTGTGTGAACGAGTGTAGGGCTGCAACTAATCGATTAGTTGGCTTATTTTTTCGATTAATCTGATAAAAATAAAAATATGAAGTTTTTTCGTTTATTTAAAATAACTTAATGAAAAAACTGGGTGTTAAAAACAAACAGCAGAATAAAAAAAACTTTGATTTAGAAAAATGCATTTCTTGTTTTTATTTCCCAACCTGCACATCTGAGACCATGCTTGCCACTCTGCCCCCAGATATGCCTTATACCCCTGTATGCCTTATACCCCCAGATATGCCACTCTGCCCTCCCCATATATGCCTTATACCCCCTGATGCCTTATATCCAATGTGACGGCTCAAGGGTCTGTAGTAGTTATTGTGACAATCCAGGGTTAATAAGTGCCGCTTGTATTAGTTATTGTTTGATTTCTTTATTTCTCAGTATATGTGGTGATTATTTGTGCGTTGTTCTCCCTCACGTCCTACCCTGTCCGTGTTTCACATGCACTACCCCCGGACTTTAACCCCTTGTATCCCGGACACCATCGACCCCACCAGAGTGCTCTTTCATAGAGTTAACCCACCAGTGGTGGTTCAGAGAGGGAGCCTCCTGTAGAGTCCCGGTCGTTGGGACTTCCTGGAGAGCGGACATCAGCTGGCTTCCTCGCGGTCCGTCCCGGGAAACTTTGAACTGCTGCCGCTCCATCGGTACCCAGGGATCGCTGCCGCTCTTTCAGGATTCCCCCGAGGACCGGGGCTTAAGGTTATACGGACATTGCGGGGCTTGGTGACCAGAGTATGGTGTCAGGCTGTCTGGGCTGTGTGTTCTGTTGGTCTATACCTGCAATGCTATGTTTCCATACATTATTATTGTATACCTGCAAATACAGCATTTGTATGTCTGATTTTGTTTATTTGATCTTTTTCTTAGTGCCGAGTTCACATGGGAATTTCAATTGATCTATACATGTAATGCTGGGTTTGTGTGTTAATGTGTTGATTGGCAACAAGGTCTAATATTTATATATATTGGCAGCAGGATCTAATATTTATATATATTGTCAGCAGGGTCTAATAAAATATATCTGCAGCAGGGGCTAATATTAAAGAATGATTACCAACTGCCATTTCAGCTGTTAATTTGAAATCATATTTCAATCATGGTCTTAACTTCAAAGAGATAAGTACACATTATGTAGTTAAAAATGCATGTCTAACGCATATATACAGTATATATATATATACACACATATATATACTGGTATACATCTGTGTGTGTAATCCCACATAGTGTGTCCCTAAATGGCAGACATAAAATGTGGTCACCCTAATGCCGAGGAGTTAGGATTCTGTCTATTTTATTTATTTCCGTATAAAGGCCAAAGTTCTCAGCACCAGGCCCATGATAAAGATCCAGCCCTACCTAAAGAGAATAGAATGATTCGCTCAAACACATTTTTAACTCATGGGCACGATTTAGTATTTTTAGTATTGTTGCTCTTACGGACATTTAACTCTCGGAACTAGGGCTGCAACAACGAATCAATAAAATCGATAATCAATTATGAAAATCGTTGTCAACGATTTTCATAATCGATTAGTTGAATCGATTTTTATTGATTTATAAAATGAGCTTTTTCAGAGCAAATGCTCTGAAAACCCCCCCTCCTTCTATAATCTGACCTCAAACAGAGATCCGATTATAACACCAGAATCCAGATCCCCTGCAGGAGGCCTGGATTATCCTCTGTCAGCCGATGGGGGTCTGAGCATTGACACCCTCGGCTTCTCCCTTCCCCTCCACTTCAGCTTCTCCCCTCCACTTCCGCTGGGGCTACTCTATTACGGCGTCACGTGACTTTCTGGACCGGTGCACCATCATGGAAGCCCCAACGGAAGTGGAGGGGAGAAGCGGAGGCTGTCTGCGAGATGCGCACAGACCCCCACCGGCTGCCGGAGAGGATCCAGGTCCCCTGCAGCGGATTTGGATTTTAGTGCGCGATGTGCGCAACCTCCGCTACTTCCCTTCACTTCCACCTGCCCCACAAGGGGTTAATATATCAACAGCAGAAAAAAACCGGGACAAATAAGCATCACTGGGTAAGGTAAACCTGGATATCTTTATTTTTATGCTTATTTACCCTGTGTTTCTTCTGTTGATATATTAAGCCCTGGTGGGGCAGGTAGAAATTTTTCGGGCTCTATTAATTATGTGCATTCTTTAATTTGTGTTTGTTTTTTTTTTGATTGCTGTAATATTTGATTGTTTGCATTGTCCATACATTTATATATATTTATATTATATTGTGCATTATCTATATTTATTAAAGCATATATTTTTATACCTATTTTAGCGCTGTCAGTTTTTCTTATATCAGGGGGGTATAAGGCATATCAGGTGGGCACAGTGGCATAAAGGGGCTATAAGACATATTAGGGGGCACAGTGGCATATCGGGGGTATAAGGCATATCAGGGGGCACAGTGGCATATTGGGGTATAAGGCACATCAGGGGGCACAGTGGCATATAGGGGGTAAAAGACATATCAGGGGGCATTGTGGCATATAGGGGGGTATAAGGCATATCGGGGCACAGTGGCATATAGGGGGCTATAAGGCATATCAGGGGACAGAGTGGCATATAGGAGGTATAAGGGATATCAGGTTGGCAGAGTGGCAGGCTGGGGGTGAGATTTGCATAACTCGGGGCAGGTTAGCAAATAAAAGAAAATATAAAGAGGCATTTTTCTCAATCATAGTTTTTATAAAATATGAAAAAAGTTTACATGAATTAATATTTACTGGTAAAACTTTTTTTGGTATTTTGGTAAAACTTAGTTTGAGAAATAATGTGTTTTGGGTTCTTGTAAAAAATAGCTTTAATTATGTCAGTAAAATAAGAAGGCGGATAGAGAAATGCCATTTTGATAAAGAGAAAAAAGTGTTAATGACACATCTTAATGTAAATTATACGTTTTTATTTTAAATAAATGAAAAATTTGCATAGTTTTTTTTTAATCCGATTAATGGAAAAAATAATCGGTCAACTATTCGATTATAAAAATAATCGTTAGTTGCAGCCCTACTCGGAACCTCCCCAGGCCAAGTTTTGGTGTCAGGAGTTCAAGTACCATGTGACGGCCCCGGGTTAATCGGTGCCGTCTGTAATAGTTATTGTTTGCGATACCTGCATTTCCCGGTATATGTTGTAATTATTGTGCATGATTTGCTCCCCTTGTGTGCTACCCTGTCCGTATGCCACATGTCCTACCCTCCCCTCTTGCATAGACTAAAATAGAGACCCCCTACTGGGCTGAGTGCAAATACTCAGTCATATGCAAAGGAGGGCAGGATGAATGTCTATTGGATGTAATTCAATCCCTTGTACTGGTTAAATACCCCTGTGTCTCCAAATAAAGAGAGTTCTGTTTGTAACCTCAAAGCATGAAGTCCTGTCTGATATTTGAGGGAAGTGCTGGTCTGTGACTGCTTTCTTCAGACAGCGGCAGCGTGTCCCCTTACTGGGAGAGGGAAGGAGCTGATGGGCGGATGTGTCCAGTCTGGGGCACAGGTCGATCCGTCACAGACCATATGAGCCACTATTAGTCGTGGGCAAGAAGCCCCTCTGGCATCAGCCAATGAAGGGCAGCATTTTATTTTGAACATGTTTTTAACCTAATAGTGATCTGATCATCACTATACACAAACCCTAACATCTAACCGCATCTAACACTATTATTTTCCATTAACAGTACACCAGACCTGTTTCTTATGCTATCCCTAACCTACCATCTAGAAATAATCACTAAGCTGTTTCAAGATTTTGAGATGCTCCAGTCACAAGAGACCCCTTATAATAAAGGAATGCAAAACTTTTGGGCGGAAACTACCCCTAAACCCTCACAAACTATATATTACTTGAAAGGATGAGTATCTCAAAAACACCCCACCCCATTCTAGGTGGACCACTGGAGCCATAAATCTAACCAGAACACAGGATTTTATGTTTTCTTCCTCTAACTTTTTTTACAGGTTGAATTCTGCATGCTGGAGTCCCTCATTTTCCTTTTTTCTTGTAAACAAGACATGGGTTTTGCTGCAGTTGCCTTTCCTCCATTTAGTGCCACTTTGTAAAAAAAAATCTTTTGCTGAATTTCCTCCCAAGTTTTCAGACATTTCTTTTAAAAATAAATAAATAATAAAAAGTTGTTTGAAAACCAACTTGCACAAAGATAATTAATGATTATATGGGTTTATATAGGGTTTAAGATATAGCATAAGAGATATCTTTGGATTACTGTTAGGGAATAGTAGTAGTGTTAGGTTGAGTAGATGTTGGGGTTAGTGTTAGTGTATAGCATTGGTGGTAAGGATAATGGTCACTGGCTAATGATAAGTGAGACCGCTCAATGATCAATTGTGTAAGTGAACTTGTGTACACTTGGGCCACTAATATTGACTGATCAATACTCTAAAGTGTTACGAATCAGTGATCAGACAGTATTCAACTAGCAATTAACCACTTAACATCATGCAAAAACGGTCACGTGACGATGAATGACGTGTCTGGCACGTCAGTTCATTAAACAAGCTTAGAAAACGATCTTAAACTTAAACGGTGTTGCTGTAATGCCTCAATGTCAAACCGTTCAGCAACACCGAGATCGGCATCAGTGGC
>JARDYJ010000005.1:75105968-75108468 GCA_029215755.1 Spea hammondii
TGGTGCTCTTCCCGGGACCCGGCCCGGGACTTGGGCGGGTTGGACCGCCGGTGCGGCACCCGGGCTGGTCCTCCCGAGGTCCGGGGAGCCCCTGGCGGGACCCTCGGGGGTCTGCCCCATGGTGGTGTTCCCGGGACCCGTCCCGGGACTTGGGCGGGTTGGACCGCCGGTGCGGCACCCGGGCTGGTCCTCCCGAGGTCCTGGGAGCCCCTGGCGGGACCCTCGGGGGTCTGCCCCATGGTGGTGTTCCCGGGACCCGGCCCGGGACTTGGGCGGGTTGGACCGCCGGTGCTGCACCCGTGCTGAGCACCCCGAGGTCCGGGGAGCCCCTGGCGGGACCCTCGGGGGTCTGCCCCCTGGTGCTCTTCCCGGGACCCGGCCCGGGACTTGGGCGGGTTGGACCGCCGGTGCGGCACCCGGGCTGGTCCTCCCGAGGTCCGGGGAGCCCCTGGCGGGACCCTCGGGGGTCTGCCCCAAGGTAGTGTTCTCGGGACACGGCCCGGGACTTGGGCGGGTTGGACCGCCGGTGCGGCACCCGGGCTGGGCACCCCGAGGTCCGTGGAGCCCCTGGCGGGACCCTCGGGGGTCTGCCCCAAGGTGGTGTTCCCGGGACACGGCCCGGGACATGGGCGGGTTGGACCGCCGGTGCGGCACCCGGGCTGGTCCTCCCGAGGTCCGGGGAGCCCCTGGCGGGACCCTCGGGGGTCTGCCCCAAGGTGGTGTTCCCGGGACACGGCCCGGGACATGGGCGGGTTGGACCGCCGGTGCGGCACCCGGGCTGGTCCTCCCGAGGTCCGTGGAGCCCCGGGCGGGACCCTCGGAGGTCTACAGGACGGTGGGGTTCCCGGGGCCGGGGCCGGGACATGGCCGGCACCCGGGCTGGGCTTCGCGAGGTCGTTGGGAGCCGGCTCTCTGGAACAAGCAGCAGCAGCTTCCCTATATATCCGGCGGAGGGTGCCTGACGTCCCTGGCGAACCGGGACGGAGTTCCACGTCACCACCGGGAAAATCCGGCAAGGCATGCCGACTTCGATGGAGCGAGGGTCGGATGCGGCCGGCAAATCCGACCTCATTGACTTCCAGGGTTTCTCAAGCAACTTGACCTGCCAAAAACGGGGACTTAGAGCAAAACTGCCGGCCGGCCGCGATCAACTTAGGCGGCCGGGAACGGGCACTTTGGGCACATCGACATCTACAGGACACCTAAATGGATAAATCTGGATGGAATTTTCTGTCTTTTTACCTAATTTTGTGAGGATTCAGAGGGAAAATGAAAAAAACACAGATTTTTTTTTCTAATTCTTGCTACTTTTTACTAAATTTCTAATTCTAAATTTTCAGCTAATCATCCAACTATGGTATCAAAAGAAAGCTCTATCTCTCCTTGAAAAAACAATATATAGTTTATATGGGTACACTATTCACAGTAAAAGAGAATCATCGCTGAACCGACATAGCGCAAAAATGGCAAAATTTCTCCGGGATTGAAGGGGTTAAGCAGGCATTACAGCAGATAAACTGTGTCTATATCTATATCTATATCTATCTATCTATCTATCTATCTATCTATCTATCTATCTATCTATCTATCTATATCTATATCTATATATATATATCTATATATATCTATATATATCTATATATATCTATATATATCTATATATATATATATATATATATATATATATATCTGTATGGGACTGTCGCTAGATCCCTATGCCTGGGTGGGGTATAGGGATAACGGCTGCTGCAGAACCTCTTTATATAGCTGCACAAGTTGCTGCTGGCCGGCTTAACCCCTTCAATCCCCTATAGACGTACCGGGACGTCTAGCCTTTCGTGCAGCGTCAGGAACACATCCCTGCCGCTGCACGGGAGAACAGGCTGTCGTTTGACAGCCTGGACCCCCCCCTGCAGCCCGATCCCCTGTAACAACTTGGTGTGTCATTAGCCTTGGGGGACTGAACCACATCCAGGTCAGTGACATTACTGCCGGATGTGCGACACTGGGGGAGAGAGAGAGAGAGAGAGAGAGAGATAGAGACAGAGAGAGTTCGTTTTGCAGAGCTGCAGTGCTTAGTGCAAAACCACATTATATATTGGGGATAGTGTAGTGTTTTAGAAATTGGCCAGGTAGGTACAATGGCGCAACATGTCTTCAGCGCTGAGGAGGCTCATGACTGCCTCACTCAGTCTGATGACGATGCCACTCTGACCGCGTCAGACGCCGAGGCCACTCTGACGGCGTCAGACGCCGAGGCCACTCTGACTGCATCAGATATTGATCCAATATCTGAGGAATCCTGCTGTGCGTCAGATAATGACGAGTCAGAGGAAGACGATGATGGCCAGGGTCCATCTGGCAAAGCCAGGCGTGGAGAGCCTGACTCTAAATATAATTGGGTGCCCCCAAATATGATAGACCCAGTAATCCCTGCTTTTACTGCGACTCCTGGCATCAGATGTGACATCGATGCTAGCGAGCCAAAGTCATTTTTCCA
>JARDYJ010000005.1:75150968-75153468 GCA_029215755.1 Spea hammondii
GGGCTGGTCCTCCCGAGGTCCGTGGAGCCCCGGGCGGGACCCTCGGAGGTCTACAGGACGGTGGGGTTCCCGGGGCCGGGGCCGGGACATGGCCGGCACCCGGGCTGGGCTTCGCGAGGTCGTTGGGAGCCGGCTCTCTGGAACAAGCAGCAGCAGCAGCTTCCCTATATATCCGGCGGAGGGTGCCTGACGTCCCTGGCGAACCGGGACGGAGTTCCACGTCACCACCGGGAAAATCCGGCAAGGCATGCCGACTTCGATGGAGCGAGGGTCGGATGCGGCCGGCAAATCCGACCTCATAGACTTCCAGGGTTTCCCAAGCAACTTGGCCTGCCAAAAACGGGGACTTAGAGCAAAACTGCCGGCCGGCCGCGATCAACTTAGGCGGCCGGGAACGGGCACTTTGGGCACATCGACATCTACAGGACACCTAAATGGATAAATCTGGATGGAATTTTCTGTCTTTTTACCTAATTTTGTGAGGATTCAGAGGGAAAATGAAAAAAACACAGATTTTTTTTTCTAATTCTTGCTACTTTTTACTAAATTTCTAATTCTAAATTTTCAGCTAATCATCCAACTATGGTATCAAAAGAAAGCTCTATCTCTCCTTGAAAAAACAATATATAGTTTATATGGGTACACTATTCACAGTAAAAGAGAATCATCGCTGAACCGACATAGCGCAAAAATGGCAAAATTTCTCCGGGATTGAAGGGGTTAAGCAGGCATTACAGCAGATAAACTGTGTCTATATCTATATCTATATCTATCTATCTATCTATCTATCTATCTATCTATCTATCTATCTATCTATCTATCTATCTATCTATATCTATATCTATATCTATATATATATATCTATATATATCTATATATATCTATATATATCTATATATATATATATATATATATATATATATATATATATCTGTATGGGACTGTCGCTAGATCCCTATGCCTGGGTGGGGTATAGGGATAACGGCTGCTGCAGAACCTCTTTATATAGCTGCACAAGTTGCTGCTGGCCGGCTTAACCCCTTCAATCCCCTATAGACGTACCGGGACGTCTAGCCTTTCGTGCAGCGTCAGGAACACATCCCTGCCGCTGCACGGGAGAACAGGCTGTCGTTTGACAGCCTGGACCCCCCCCTGCAGCCCGATCCCCTGTAACAACTTGGTGTGTCATTAGCCTTGGGGGACTGAACCACATCCAGGTCAGTGACATTACTGCCGGATGTGCGACACTGGGGGAGAGAGAGAGAGAGAGAGATAGAGACAGAGAGAGTTCGTTTTGCAGAGCTGCAGTGCTTAGTGCAAAACCACATTATATATTGGGGATAGTGTAGTGTTTTAGAAATTGGCCAGGTAGGTACAATGGCGCAACATGTCTTCAGCGCTGAGGAGGCTCATGACTGCCTCACTCAGTCTGATGACGATGCCACTCTGACCGCGTCAGACGCCGAGGCCACTCTGACGGCGTCAGACGCCGAGGCCACTCTGACTGCATCAGATATTGATCCAATATCTGAGGAATCCTGCTGTGCGTCAGATAATGACGAGTCAGAGGAAGACGATGATGGCCAGGGTCCATCTGGCAAAGCCAGGCGTGGAGAGCCTGACTCTAAATATAATTGGGTGCCCCCAAATATGATAGACCCAGTAATCCCTGCTTTTACTGCGACTCCTGGCATCAGATGTGACATCGATGCTAGCGAGCCAAAGTCATTTTTCCATTTAATGTTTGCCCCCGAGTTTTTTGAGCTGCTAGCAGCTCAAACAAACCTCTATGCAGCCCAGTGTCAGGCAGCTGACCAAGGAGACAGAAGCCAGACCTGGTACCCCACTGACTCCCATGAAATTAAAAGATTTTGGGCCCTGACCCTTATGATGGGCATTGTGAAAAAGCCCACGATACGCTCCTATTGGAGCACAGATCCCGTAATATCCACCCCTGCTTTTTCCCAAATAATGCCCCGGAACAGGTACTTTGGGCTCCTAAGATTTTTACATTTTACCGACAATTCCCAATGCCCCCCTAGAGAGCACCCCCAATTTGACCGTTTATATAAATTGAGGCCCATTATTAATTATTTTTCACGTAAATTCCCTGAAATTTATACCCCCGACAAAAATGTGGCTGTAGACGAGTCCCTGGTCCTATTCAAGGGTAGACTGAACTTCAAACAGTATATCCCGTCCAAGCGAGCGAGGTACGGTGTAAAGTTATATAAACTTTGCGAGAGTGGGACGGGATATACTGTTTCCTTCAGAATCTACGAAGGGAAGGACAGTCACCTTGATCCCCCTGGCTGCCCACAATCTGTGGGTACTAGTGGGAAGATAGTGTGGGACCTGCTGTCCCCCTATTTGAATAAGGGCCACCACCTCTGGGTGGATAACTTTTACACCAGCCCAGACCTGTTTCATTTTTTATTTTTACAGCAGACCCCGGCATGTGGCACTGTTAGGCCAACCCGCAAGGGTTATCCTAAAAAAC
>JARDYJ010000005.1:75165968-75186951 GCA_029215755.1 Spea hammondii
TGTTTTGACACTTTTGTGGTGCTTGTGTTCAGGTGTAATTTTCTCCTCACCCATTTAGTGTACCCACATAAGTTATATATTGTTTTTTTCAGGACAAGATGGGCTTTCTTCAGATACCATTATTTTGATTGTATCATCTTATTTACTATAAAAAAAATAAAAAAAACATGGTGAAAAATTAAAAAAAAAGACATTTTATGACTTTTATTTGAAAAATCTTTTACTCACCTAAAAAAGCAAGTAAAAAAACTAGCTAAATAGATTCTACTACTTGTCCTGAGTTTAGAGATACCCAATGTTTTTATGTTTTTTTGCTGTTTTTTGTACGGTATAGGGCAATAAGTACAAGCAGCGTTTTATGATTTCCAAATCTTTTTTAACAAATCTGGTCAGTCTGCCTACATCTCCTCTTTGGAACATCTTTGAAGCCGGTTAACTCAATTTAACCCATTCAAACCATATATTTTTGAAAACTAGACACCCCAGGGTATTCCAAATGCTGTTATTTTAACCCTTTCCATGCACCAATTATAGAACTACACTTTGTCAAACTTTGTAATAGTAATTTTTTTCACACAAATTGTACTTTAGTTATAGATATACAGGTTCTGGTACATGTCACTGTCAAACAACCCCCCAATATGTGTTCAGGAACATCTCCTGAGTGCAGTGATACCCGACATGCATGGGTTTGTCGGGTTGTTTCAGATTTAAAATGCCACATTTGGGAAGTGCGCTTTTTTTCTCCATTTTGGTCAGTCTGTACCTATGCCCTATCTTTGAGCTAGGCCACTCCAATTTACCCCATCAGCCATTTTTTTTATATATTAGACACCCCTTGGGTATTTGAAGTGCTTTTATTTTAACTCTTTGTTGAGATTTTTGAGAAATTTTAGCACTTGCTCAAAATAATAAACTTTATTTTTTTATTTTATTTTATTTTTTTAATACTTTTTTTATAAATTTTTTTACACATTTTGCTGGTACTGGATGGTTCATCTAGTGACATCACTGCATAATTATTTTTAAATGTTAGCACATTTTTTTTTATTTTTTTTTTCCATTTTTTTTTTTTTTTTGAATATTTTACTAATCACATAGTGATTAGAAAGCTGGGCTCCATTGACTTGCATGGTTGAATGCAGTACCTGTATTCAACCAGCAAGTGGAGCCAGTTCTCTAGAGGGTCTGGAGACCCTCTAGCGAACTTTTTCGTCTTTATTGTTTTATTTCCCGGGCCGCCGCCATCTTGCTTGATGGCGAAGATCACCGGTAGCGGCGGCTGTGACCGCTCTCCGGAGCGGTCACAGCCCACCCAGAGGTAAGTGTTTGGTGTCGCTGGATGCCTCCTGATCGAGGCATTCCAGCGACACCATTTAAGTTTAGGAGGCGATCGTTGATCGCCTCCTAAACGCTTTTAAAACGGGCGTCCGCCGCCATACAATGTATGGCGGCTGTTGACGCCCCGGGGAGGGGCCAGACATGGCCCCCGATGCCGATCTCGGCCTTGCTGAATGCCTCGACATCGAGGCATTGCAGCAAGGCCGTTTAAGCGAAGAAAGTGATCCTTGATCACTTTCTAAGCTTATTTAACTTTTTGACGGTTCAGGACCGTCAAAGGTCATTTAGTGACCTTCTTGTCATGACGGTCCTGAACCGGCAAAGGTCGCGAAGGGGTTAAAGAATGTTACTTACATAAAAATACCGTATTTGCTCGATTATAAGAGAAGGTTTTTTTTCAGAGCAAATGCTAGTCTGATGCAGACCTTCCCCGGCTGTCAAAAGATCAGAGTTCCCCGCACCGGTGTGGCACGCAGACAACCCCCGCTGCTAGCCACGCCTCCTTCCGGCTGCAGCGTGAGTCTACACGCTGCCCCAGCTACATGACAGGAGACTCAGAAGTACCGGTAAGTGGGGCGGGGGGGAGTGTTAAATGGGGGGCATAAGGCATTTCTGGAGGCAGGGTGCTTTGTGAAATGCCTTTTAACCCCCTTAATGCCACTCTGCCTCCAGAAATGGCTTTTTAACCCTCTATACGCCACTCTGCCTCCTGAAATGCCTTAAACCTCCCTATATGCCACTCTTCCCCATAATATGCCTTTTAACCCTCTAAGTGCCAGAGTGGCATATAGGGTTAAAAGGCATATCATGGTGCAAAGTGGCATATAGGGTTAAAAGGCATATCATGGGGCACAGTGGCATTTAGAGGGTTAAAAGGCATATCATGGGGCACAGTGGTATATAGGGGGTATAAGGCATTTCTGGGGCAGATGTGCGTTACTGGGGGGCAGGTTGGAAAATAGAAGGAAATAAAACCAAAATATTTTTCTCAGTCATAGCTTTTATTAAAAAAATAGTTTGAATGAATTAACATTTACTGGTAAAACTTTTTTCCTATAGGGTCGTCTTATATTCAGGCTTTTTCTTTTTTTCCTAAATTAATATTAAGATTTGGGGGGTCGTCTTATAATCAGGGTCGTTTTATAATCTAGCAAATACGGTATATGGTTTTTAGTAATTAGCTAAAAGCTTCCAATGTTAAGCTTACCTCTGCTGCCCACTTCTGTAATGTCCTTTGTTTCTCTTGTGGTTGGTCAAACTGGTGACCAGGGGAGGGCTGGCAGCCTAAGGCCTGGGGGGCAAGTCTAGTCAAGTGGCCCATTGCGCCACCAAAGCGGTTGCGAGCGACATTGATAGCAGTCACTCCACCGGCGCCTAATGAAATTAAAGCGGCCGGCGTGCACGCACCGCGCCGCCCAATAGCCGTGCCTCAGCTCTTTATCCCACCTCTTTTAAGACGTGGGACAAAGAGCTGAGGAATGGCCATTGGGTCTGACTGCTGCATGATGCAGGGGCGTACCTAGAGTATTTGGCACCTGTGGCAGATCCTCTATGTGCCCCCCCCCACACACACACACACACTTTAAAACTGCATAGTTTCTATGGTTAGGCAAACATTGACAGGGGTACAGCATAACTGTTATCATTATATACTTAGGGATTACGCTGTACCACTGTCAATGTGTGCCTATACATTGAGCCAGACACTGACAATACTGCAGTACAACCCCTATCACTGTATACTAAGCCAAACATTGATGTGGTGTAGGCCTACCACTTCAGTGACTGGCTTAGTATATAGTAGGGATGCACCGAAATTAAAATTCTGGACCTAAACTGAAAATTCAGCATTCATTTGGCCAAAACCGAAAATAAAAACGTTTCAAATACTTTATTTGTAAGTAATACACCAAAATTAGACAAAAAAAAAATCGATAACAATATTAATATATATATATATATATATATACATATATATATATATATATATAAATATACACATATAATTAACAGCAATCACAATCCTATCATGCCCAAGTTCTAGCATGTACTGGCTGACTTAGCATAAGGATAGGCGTGTGATTGCTGTTTGCAACCATATATATCTATTAATACTGTTATTGAATTATTGGACGAAAAAAAATAAAAAATTGACAACAGCAATTACACTCCTATCATGCCTAGGCAGCCTCCCTATGCCATGCTATCCCCCCACACTTCCATGCAATCTGAAACCCTCATTCACAAACATTCATCATAAACTACAGCATAACACCCATCCCTCTCACACACTTACTAATATTTTCCTACCTTTCCTCTGGCACTGTCACTTTTCCTACTCCTCTTCATTCTTCCTCTTCTTCTCCCTCTTCTGTGTCCTGTCCTTCCGGTGTGCGGAAGACGGTGGGCGTGGCTTCAGTGTTGTGCGCCGGGATTTGACATCAAGTCCTGACGCACAGCCACAGTTGCCGCGCGCTTCGTTTTCGGAGGCGTGCCGGCACCCCTCAGTGAGCGGCACGCCAGGCGGACCACCCCCCACCAGGTACACTACCGGCACGGCGGCCAGTCCCGGTGGCAGCCGCTTAGTTTTTAACTTTGCGGCTGCCATGAATGGTCGTCTGCCGGCCGGCCGCCCGGCCAGCCGTCCGGCCCGGATTCAGGGCGGCCTGGGGGGCAATTGCACGGCGGCCAGTCCCGGTGGCAGCAGCTTAGTTTTTAACAGTGCAGGCACCGGCAGTGCATATACCTGTTTGGATTAACACAGAAAGTGGGTGACAAAGACGGTTTCCTTAGCTTTTGCAGAACTAATCCAGGAGTCCTGGTCAACGGAGCTGATACCAAGGAGAAATATAAGAAGAAGAGAAGAAGTGGAGCTGGCTGAAAGAAGACGCGTTGGGGCCAGCGGACAAGGTAGAGCAACTTTTTTATTATTTAGAAAGAAATATTCATTAACAATGATTATGAGAATAGTCAAAGCTTTTTTTTCTTTATCATTTTAAATATTGGATGAATGGGTGAGATGGTGGCCACGATGGGGTCCTGCTTGGTGCATAATGTCCTTCTTGTGTAGCAGATTTAGTCGTTTACAAGATAGAAATTATCAGGAAAGACTAAAGTATCTTAATATATATATAGCTTGGAGTAAAGAAGATGATCGGAGATGCAATAGAAGCATTTAAATACTTAAACGGGAATTAACATAGTAGAAAAGGTCATAGTCTAAACAGGTCATAGTCTAAACCTAGAGGGTCTGAGGCTTAGGGGCAATTTAAGTGTCAAGTTAACCCTTTAAGGCTGAAGACTCGTGGGGTTATGTTTGAGTGTGGGAGTAGGGCACTTTTGGATTTCTGGGGAGACTGCTTACCTGCTTGCCCAGTCCCTTGTCTGGGGAGCACAGGGTGTAGGAACCAGACTCCCATGCACTAGCCGGCCATGGGGGGTCTGCAAGCCAGGAAACACTCGATGCGCCTGACCGGGACCTAGCCACAAATTCATGGAACTGTGCGGCAGCTAGGGACCGTGGCGATGCCTGCCGACAATTGGAACAGCGTCGTTACGGATGCTCTTTTGAGGGTACATTAAGCTTGTGGTGGGCAATACTTGGTGATGGTTACAGAGAGCGAGCTCGTTTGGGAACCGTGGTTTAATTACCGATTTCTAGGACTGGGGTCTACCCAGCAGCGGCTGTGGTACTCTGCCCGGCTACCGCATGGACTATTCCCGGGGATGTTTCCAATGCTGTCGCTCAGGGTACCAACGTCGGATCACGTCGCTTTTTGGATCATAGAATCTTTGGACGCTGAGCTCTCTAATGGTACCCCGGGATTGACACGGCTCTACCGGGATCACCCTGAAATAGTGACTCTTTGTCGGGTGGGCATAGCTGGCCATAGACCTGTATGGCGGTTCTGGGCTGCCTGGTGGGTGATGGGATTATACCTTTAATCCAATCATGTTTGCTGTAAATATATATATATATACATATATATATATATATATATATATATATATGTGTGTGTGTGCTTTCCTTAGTAAAGAAAATTCTGTTTTACCCCTACACTAAGTCTCGGCTAGTGCTTGGGGGAATATACAGGTTTAATCACTATAGCAATTAAGCGTTCAGTGGCAAGGATGATCTCTACAGTTCTCATCTGTGGTCAAATTCTGTGTTTCTATCAAGTCATAAAAATGAAATGCATAAAGATTTTGGGTTTAAACGGTCGTTTATTACAGACGCTTGGTTATATTTGGACATTGCGTTAGCTGTTGTAAAAGAAAGCTCTTTATATAAAAAGGCAAAGAAGCTCAGCCGCCCACTTCATGTCTTGGCTCTGTTATGGGGGCTGGAACAGGTACAGAACTGTCACCCGCTCCCGGATTCCTGCTAGACATACCTTGCGTCGGGGTAAGGGGAGAGTGGCAGGCAAGGGATCCTCTCTCACGAGAGCTTCCCCTGCTGGAGGAGCGTGGCTTCAGCCGGTGCAGGATTAAAAAATCCGGAGGTACCAGTCTCTTTACCCTGGCGTGGTCCTTGCTTTGGTATCAAGTTGGTTGCATTTTTGTTCGGCGTGTTCCCGAACCCTTGGCGTTCCTGACCTTCCTTTTGCTCAGCGATTCGAATTTGTTTCCGTCCTGTGTATGACCCGGTCCGCCTGACTACGCGCTCTGGAATTTAACCCCTGTTCATCTGACTAGCCATCTAGTGTATGACCTTTGGACGCCTGACGTCCCGCTCTGCTTGTGATTCTGAGCTTGACTACATTTGTTTTTTTGTGGTTTCACTAATTTAGCGAATCGTGCCCCAGACACGATTTTCCCATTCTCTGTGGTATTCAGTTTCAGAAACTTCACCTGGCATACTCAAGAACTATCATTTTAACATATTTATCTACTTATTCTGGAGCCTCCTCACTGTTAGGATCATCGGTACCCTGGTGGACGTTACTTGGGGTTTTTCCACTTGTACTGTTTTGCTGGGAGAAGAACTTTTGCGGCGAGTTCTCCGGCAAACGGTAGACGAGACAAGAACAATAGTACCGGTGCCGGCATTGTCAATACCCGTCTGGATCTGTGTCACACAGAAAGTTGGCGACAAAGGTGTTCTTTTTGCTTTTGTCATTGAACACATTCAGCTAACGACTGTGTATGCTTTAGTTTTAATAGATGTGTTAAATTAGTTAGATGTGTTTTTACAATAAATAACTAAAACATTTGATGTCAATTTCACAGTAACACCAAATTTCAATGACATAAAATCAAATTGGTAGTCCAAAAATAAGTTTCATTAGCACAGCATTGTAGACTTTTTGGAATAATACCATTTTAACTAAAGGTGATATTAATTTGAAAGAATTACTCATAGACCGCAACAATTATGAGAACAAACCTTTTTATTTAATAGTAAACATTGTATGGATAGTTTAAAGATGGAGCTGCCTCTGGACTCACGAAGAGTCATTCTTCAGCAAAATGTAAAGAATTTTTTTCTTAAAATGTCAGAGCAACAAGAAATACATAGAAACGTTGACAGTCTTCAAATCTGTTGATGGAAACCTGACGCTCTGCGGATCTCTTTGCCGGGGAGCCGACACTCCGCAGATCATTTTGCCAGGTAGCCAGCTGTCTTGAGATGGTCCTTCAAAAGTGTTTGCGCTCTGTGTGTGTGTGTGTGTGTATGTGTGGAGAGCCAGCGTAACATATGAGACTTCTAGTATGATGACACAATGATAGCTGGCAGGAGAGGTTCCATTGGTCACAAAGCACGTTGAAGCATATAACTAAATACTACAGCTTTATTTAAAAGAACAAAATGTGCAAGTGTAAATCACAAAGATGCTAATCCATAAATTTTATTGAAAAGATTACATTTTACATTTCCTTTTAAGTGACATTTTAATGTGATATTTGAAACTATGTGGATTTACCTTTTTACTTTTAATTTGAGGCCCCCTGGTGTTGGAGATGTGAGAGGAGACCAAGTGAAATGTGGGAAGGGAGATCTAAACAGATATGCTTGGTGGTTTGGATATGTCTTTCCATGCATATATGTTTCTTTTTAGTAAACCCCATGGAATAACTTTATGAAGTGTACTAAACAGCATTCAATGGAGGGTGGACCCTAAAGGTCAGAAAGGAGTTGTTTTGCTTTTTTTTCCAGAGTTATAGAGCATCCCATTCCTTTAGTTTGCTCCTTGTTGGTGTCCCTTCCTGAGCATAATCGCTTGACACAATGCAGTCTATTGAAGGTCAGATTGCACACTGTTCCTGCAACATTTCTACAGGTGGAGCGCTATGATACAATTGTAACAGAATATAACAAAATAGTATTATCACAAAAGTAAAACATGATACTTAAGTAAACTGTTAGATGGTCCTGAAGAGCTTCATTTGAGAATGCAATTTATCTTCCTCTTCTTTTTCCTCAAATATCAGGCAATTATAAAATAGAAAAAATCAAACATCGTACACACTGTGTGATACGATTTTAAATACACAATCTCCCCCTCTGTAGTTCCACTCACAGATTAAAATACTGCTCAGTATATCGGCTTGTCTTTTTTTCTTTTCTTTTTTTCAGATCCCAACCTCCAACATATAGCAGGTGGCGCAGGCTCATACCGTAGAAAGCACAAGGGAAATACAATATATAGTGTAACATGTTTTTAATCATATATAAATTGAAAAAGATTAAAAAAGGCCTACTCTTAGCTGTGGTGACTACTCTCACGAGAGTCACCACAGCTAAAAAATGACTTTTTCTCACTTTTGCTAAAAATAATGAAAAAAACCTGCTAAATAGATTATACTGTTTGTCTTGAGTTTTGTTTAGAAATACCCAATGTTTTTTTTGTTGTTGCTTTTTTCTGCACATTATTTTTCCCCCATGGTATGAGGGCATAAATTGCATTGGCCTGCTTCAAAGATACCCGAAATAGCACATGGGGCAGAATGAACAGCTTTGGGGAAAAAAATGGTTTCAAAACAGCAAAACGCTTCTTGTTCTTATTGCCCGATAATCCATAAAAACATTGGCTATTTCTAAACTCAGGACAAATAGTAGAATCTATTTAGCAGATTTTTTCATTAGCTTTTTTGGATGAATAAGTGAGAAAAAGTTTTGTTTTTTTTCAATTTTTCATTATATATATATATGTATATATATATATATATATATATTATATATATATATATATATATATATATATATATATATCTTAGGAAATTAGATAATGTGATCAAAAAATGGTATCTGAACAAAGCCTATATAACGTGTGTGGGTACACTAAATGAGTGACATCTAAGCACAAGAACCGAAAAAGTGTTAAAACATCCTCGGTCCCAAAGGGTACAAAAAAGTAAAAGACTGGTCCTTAAGGGGTTAAAAAAAATCTCCTCCTTTATCATGCTGATTCCCTTTATGTATTTACATGTTTTTATTCACATACCTTCCCCCCCCCAAACCCCTTTCCTTTCCTACAGTCCTAACCTCAACATCACATGTTCTATGCGCTGCCCTTGGGTTTTTATGACCGAAGGGCATTAACTTGCCCTTTGCCACATTAAACACAAGTTGCCACGGCTCTGAGTATTTGTATAGTTTACCTAAATCATTTGGCATTTGACTTATCCCTCCAAGAACATCAATATAGCAAAATAATACACATATAATTAACTTTTTCTGCCTATGTGTTTGATTTCATACACTTGTTAGCAATGGGTGCAGCCGAAACACCTAAACTCAATAGTTAGGAGGGGTGCCCCAATACTTTTGGTCATATAGTGTATCTATATCTATCCATTCATACAAACGCTGCAGCCTGGATTGTGAATGTGTCCCTGCGATGTCCTGTCATCCCCTCTAGATGGCAGTGAAGCCACACTTAACCCGTAGAAGACCATAAAAGTAACTGACATAATATTTTGGAGGGCTTAATGGCATTATTGGGATTTTAAAAAGCGAATGGCAGCGGTGGGAATCGAACCCACGCTCTCATTGAGACTGGAGCCCGCCTCCTCCAGTGCCTTCTACCAGTAGGCCACGCTGCCTTACATCAACTGTAACTTGTGGTTGTCATTTAGTACCTTCCTTTGTCTTGTGTACGATCAGTGCAGACATGTGTGTATATATATATATATATATATATATATGCACAATGTCTATCCCTCGCATGCTTAAACTCCTTCACTCTATTAACCTCTACCACTTCTGTTGCAAGGCTATTCCATGCATCCACAACCTTTGTAAAGTAATATTTCCTGATTTGCCCCTCTAATTTAAATCTATGTCCTTTTGGTTTTGGTAGTTTCTCTTCTTTTAAATATACTCTCCTCCTTTATCTGGCTGATTCCCTTTATGTATTTACATGTTTTTATTCACATACTGTTACCTCCTCCGTCGGGCTGCCGGCAGGGACGCCGAGACGCAGCCCGCGCAGTCGGCTCCCTGCTGGTGCCGTCACGGTGAGCTGCCGCCAGGTCCGTTCTCCTGCGAGACGCGCGTCCCCGGCGATTTCGAGGGATAATTCCGGGGCGCGCGCCTCTACGTCGTGAGAGCCGTTCGTGCATGTGCGAACGGCTAATCTTATGAATATTCATGTCGCTCTTAAAGCGACATTTATTCTTTTTCCTCCTCCCCCTAATTAGGAGGGTAGGAGGATCCATATTGTTGGAGGGATATTTAAACCCTCATTTGGCACTACACCATTGCCTGTGTTAGTGCCTTTTTGCCTTTCACTAGCGTTTGAATCCTGATTAAGCTTTCTGGTATTGACTCCTGCTTGAACCTGACCTCCGTTATATTGCTGCCTGCCCTGACCTTTGCTTGTGACCCCGACTACTCTTTTGCCTGACCCCTGACTGGTGGCAGTACGTCCTCTCTCCTCCAGAGGGCGCTGATTCTGCAGCGCGGATCCAGAACCTGTACCCCGGTCGTGACACATACCGCCCAAACCCCTTTCCTTTCATACAGTCCCAACCTCAACAACAAATATTTTATGCATTCCCCTTGGTTTTTTATGCCCCAGGGGCTTTATCTTGCACTTATCCACACAAAACACCAGTTGCCACAGCTCCTGAGTGTTTTTATAGTTTACCTAAATCATTTGGCATTTGGCTTAGCCCTCCAGGAACATTAATATAGCAAAAATACACATATAATTAACTTTATATGCCTGTGTTTTTGATTCCATACACGTGTTAGCAAATGTGTGCGGCTGAAACACCTAAACTCAATAATTAGGAGGGGTGTCCCAATACCTAGAAGAAGGTAGAAGGTAAGCAGGCATTGCAAGAGTGAGAATCTGACTATACACACCTAGAACCCTGGAGCTCAGACCCTGAATGTTCCAGGTATCGGCGGGATAGGCAGTGGTATTAAGCTATGGGGTTTGCATATAACGACCAATACTAGTACAAAGGGTGATATCCATAATCATTAGTATTAAAAACCATAAGTGTACCTACAGCATTAATATGTTCAGTGAAGCAAGCATGTAGGATCTGAAGACAATTTAGTTTCAAAGATGTATTTTGTTCTGAAACAACTTCAAAGGAACAGTGTGTCTTACAGCACTTTCTTTCTTTGCTTGGCGTTTAAAAAGAGGGTGTGGGTAACTGGGTGATATATTATTTGGGCAAGAGTGAGATCAAGGTTCTTTTTATGAGCTAAGAAATCCTAGTACAATAAAGTATGAAGAAAATGGAACTAATCGTCAAAACAACCAAAGTAAGCAGATGTCTTGTCAAGTTTGTACATAACCATAGTTTATGAACCTCCTAAGAGACTGTAAGCTCACAAGACCAGGGATCTCTTTTCCTTCTTTACCAGATTCCTGAAATACATACATCGCCTACATAGCCGTGGTGACTACTCTCACGAGAGTCACTAACAATGCATAGAGTCCGTCTCTAGCAAAGGTTTGTTCTTTAAAGACAAAATCTTTTTGTTTTGTTTTTTTAAAATCCTCATGAAATGTTGACAACGCTTTATCCCCTTAAGGACCGGGCTCATTTTTCGTTTTCTACCCTGTGGGACCGAGGCTGTTTTGACACTTTTGTGGTGCTTGTGTTCAGGTGTAATTTTCTCCTCACCCATTTAGTGTACCCACATAAGTTATATATTGTTTTTTTCAGGACAAGATGGGCTTTCTTCAGATACCATTATTTTGATTGTATCATCTTATTTACTATAAAAAAAATAAAAAAAACATGGTGAAAAATTAAAAAAAAAGACATTTTATGACTTTTATTTGAAAAATCTTTTACTCACCTAAAAAAGCAAGTAAAAAAACTAGCTAAATAGATTCTACTACTTGTCCTGAGTTTAGAGATACCCAATGTTTTTATGTTTTTTTGCTGTTTTTTGTACGGTATAGGGCAATAAGTACAAGCAGCGTTTTATGATTTCCAAATCTTTTTTAACAAATCTGGTCAGTCTGCCTACATCTCCTCTTTGGAACATCTTTGAAGCCGGTTAACTCAATTTAACCCATTCAAACCATATATTTTTGAAAACTAGACACCCCAGGGTATTCCAAATGCTGTTATTTTAACCCTTTCCATGCACCAATTATAGAACTACACTTTGTCAAACTTTGTAATAGTAATTTTTTTCACACAAATTGTACTTTAGTTATAGATATACAGGTTCTGGTACATGTCACTGTCAAACAACCCCCCAATATGTGTTCAGGAACATCTCCTGAGTGCAGTGATACCCGACATGCATGGGTTTGTCGGGTTGTTTCAGATTTAAAATGCCACATTTGGGAAGTGCGCTTTTTTTCTCCATTTTGGTCAGTCTGTACCTATGCCCTATCTTTGAGCTAGGCCACTCCAATTTACCCCATCAGCCATTTTTTTTATATATTAGACACCCCTTGGGTATTTGAAGTGCTTTTATTTTAACTCTTTGTTGAGATTTTTGAGAAATTTTAGCACTTGCTCAAAATAATAAACTTTATTTTTTTATTTTATTTTATTTTTTTAATACTTTTTTTATAAATTTTTTTACACATTTTGCTGGTACTGGATGGTTCATCTAGTGACATCACTGCATAATTATTTTTAAATGTTAGCACATTTTTTTTTATTTTTTTTTTCCATTTTTTTTTTTTTTTTGAATATTTTACTAATCACATAGTGATTAGAAAGCTGGGCTCCATTGACTTGCATGGTTGAATGCAGTACCTGTATTCAACCAGCAAGTGGAGCCAGTTCTCTAGAGGGTCTGGAGACCCTCTAGCGAACTTTTTCGTCTTTATTGTTTTATTTCCCGGGCCGCCGCCATCTTGCTTGATGGCGAAGATCACCGGTAGCGGCGGCTGTGACCGCTCTCCGGAGCGGTCACAGCCCACCCAGAGGTAAGTGTTTGGTGTCGCTGGATGCCTCCTGATCGAGGCATTCCAGCGACACCATTTAAGTTTAGGAGGCGATCGTTGATCGCCTCCTAAACGCTTTTAAAACGGGCGTCCGCCGCCATACAATGTATGGCGGCTGTTGACGCCCCGGGGAGGGGCCAGACATGGCCCCCGATGCCGATCTCGGCCTTGCTGAATGCCTCGACATCGAGGCATTGCAGCAAGGCCGTTTAAGCGAAGAAAGTGATCCTTGATCACTTTCTAAGCTTATTTAACTTTTTGACGGTTCAGGACCGTCAAAGGTCATTTAGTGACCTTCTTGTCATGACGGTCCTGAACCGGCAAAGGTCGCGAAGGGGTTAAAGAATGTTACTTACATAAAAATACCGTATTTGCTCGATTATAAGAGAAGGTTTTTTTTCAGAGCAAATGCTAGTCTGATGCAGACCTTCCCCGGCTGTCAAAAGATCAGAGTTCCCCGCACCGGTGTGGCACGCAGACAACCCCCGCTGCTAGCCACGCCTCCTTCCGGCTGCAGCGTGAGTCTACACGCTGCCCCAGCTACATGACAGGAGACTCAGAAGTACCGGTAAGTGGGGCGGGGGGGAGTGTTAAATGGGGGGCATAAGGCATTTCTGGAGGCAGGGTGCTTTGTGAAATGCCTTTTAACCCCCATAATGCCACTCTGCCTCCAGAAATGGCTTTTTAACCCTCTGTACGCCACTCTGCCTCCTGAAATGCCTTAAACCTCCCTATATGCCACTCTTCCCCATAATATGCCTTTTAACCCTCTAAGTGCCAGAGTGGCATATAGGGTTAAAAGGCATATCATGGGGCACAGTGGCATATAGGGTTAAAAGGCATATCATGGGGCACAGTGGCATTTAGAGGGTTAAAAGGCATATCATGGGGCACAGTGGCATATAGGGGGTATAAGGCATTTCTGGGGCAGATGTGCGTTACTGTGGGGCAGGTTGGAAAATAGAAGGAAATAAAACCAAAATATTTTTCTCAAGCATTGCTTTTATTAAAAAAATAGTTTAAATGAATTAACATTTACTGGTAAAACTTTTTTCCTATAGGGTCGTCTTTTATTCAGGCTTTTTCTTTTTTTCCTAAATTAATATTAAGATTTGGGGGCTCGTCTTATAATCAGGGTCGTTTTATAATCTAGCAAATACGGTATATGGTTTTTAGTAATTAGCTAAAAGCTTCCAATGTTAAGTTTACCTCTGCTGCCCACTTCTGGAATGTCCTTTGTCTCTCTTGTGGTTGGTCAAACTGGTGACCAGGGGAGGGCTGGCAGCCTAAGGCCTGGGGGGCAAGTCTAGTCAAGTGGCCCATTGCGCCACCAAAGCGGTTGCGAGCGACATTGATAGCAGTCACTCCACCGGCGCCTAATGAATTTAATTTAATGAAATTAAAGCGGCCGGCGTGCACGCACCGCGCCGCCCAATAGCCGTGCCTCAGCTCTTTATCCCACCCCTTTTAAGACGTGGGACGAAGAGCTGAGGAATGGCCATTGGGTCTGACTGCTGCATGATGCAGGGGCGTACCTAGAGTATTTGGCACCTGTGGCAGATCCTGTATGTGGCACCCCCCTACACACGCACACACACACTTTAAAACTGCATAGTTTCTATGGTTAGGCAAACATTGACAGGGGTACAGCATAACTGTTATCATTATATACTTAGGGATTACGCTGTACCACTGTAAGTGTGTCCCTATACATTGAGCCAGACACTGACAATATTGCAGTACAACCCCTATCACTGTATACTAAGCCAAACATTGATGTGGTGTAGGCCTACCACTTCCGTGACTGGCTTAGTATATAGTAGGGATGCACCGAAATTAAAATTCTGGACCTAAACTGAAAATTCAGCATTCATTTGGCCAAAACCGAAAAAAAAATGTTTCAAATACTTTATTAAAAGTAACACACCAAAATTAGACAAAAAAAAATCAATAACAATATTAATATATATATATATATACATATATATATATATATATATATATATATATATATATATATATACACACATATAATTAACAGCAATCACAATCCTATCATGCCCAGGTTCTAGCATCTACTGGCTGACTTAGCATAAGGATAGGCGTGTGATTGCTGTTTTCAAGCATATATATATATTAATACTGTTATTGAATTATTGGACGAAAAAAAATAAAAAATTGATAACAGCAATCACACTCCTATCATTCCTAGACAGCCTCCCTATGCAATGCTATCCCCCCACACTTCCATGCAATCTGAAACCCTCATTCACAAACATTCATCATAAACCCATAACACCCATCCCTCTCACACACTAATATTTTCCTACCTTTCCTCTGGCACTGTCATTTTTCCTATTCCTCTTCATTCTTCCTCTTCTTCTCCCTCTTCTGTGTCCTGTCCTTCCGGTGTGCGGAAGACGGTGGGCGTGGCTTCAGTGTTGTGCGCCGGGATTCCACATCAATTCCTGACACACAGCCACAGTTGCCGCGCGCATCGTTTTCGGAGGCAACTGTGGTCCCGGTGGCAGCCGCTTGGTTTTTAACTTTGCGGCTGCCATGAATGGTCGTCTGCCAGCCGTCCGGCCCGGATTCAGGGCGGTCTGGGGGGCAATTGCCCCCCTGCCCCCTGGCCCAGCCCGCCCCTGCTGGTGACCAACAGTGCAGGCACCGACAGTGCATATACCTGTTTGGATTAACACAGAAAGTGGGTGACAAAGACGGTTTCCTTAGCTTTTGCAGAACTAATCCAGGAGTCCTGGTCAACGGAGCTGATACCAAGGAGAAATATAAGAAGAAGAGAAGTGGAGCTGGCTGAAAGAAGACGCGTTGGGGCCAGCGGACAAGGTAGAGCAACTTTTTTATTATTTAGAAAGAAATATTCATTAACAATGATTATGAGAATAGTCAAAGCTTTTTTTTCTTTATAATTTTAAATATTGGATGAATGGGTGAGGTGGTGGCCATGATGGGGTCCTGCTTGGTGCATAATGTCCCTCTTGTGTAGCAGATTTAGTCGTTTACAAGATAGAAATTATCAGGAAAGACTAAAGTATCTTAATATATATATAGCTTGGAGTAAAGAAGATGATCGGAGATGCAATAGAAGCATTTAAATACTTAAACGGGAATTAACATAGTAGAAAAGGCAAGCTTATTTAAAAGGAAGAACAATGTTAGAACAACAGGTCATAGTCTAAACCTAGAGGGTCTGAGGCTTAGGGGCAATTTAAGTGTCAAGTTAACCCTTTAAGGCTGAAGACTCGTGGGGTTATGTTTGAGTGTGGGAGTAGGGCAGTTTTGGATTTCTGGGGAGACTCCTTACCTGCTTGCCCAGTCCCTTGTCTGGGGAGCACAGGGTGTTGGAACCAGACTCCCATGCACTAGCCGGCCATGGGGGGGTCTGCAAGCCAGGAAACACTCGATGCGCCTGACCGGGACCTAGCCACAAATTCATGGAACTGTGCGGCAGCTAGGGACCGTGGCGATGCCTGCCGACAATTGGAACAGCGTCGTTACGGATGCTCTTTTGAGGGTACATTAAGCTTGTGGTGGGCAATACTTGGTGATGGTTACAGAGAGCGAGCTCGTTTGGGAACCGTGGTTTAATTACCGATTTCTAGGACTGGGGTCTACCCAGCAGCGGCTGTGGTACTCTGCCCGGCTACCGCATGGACTATTCCCGGGGATGTTTCCAATGCTGTCGCTCAGGGTACCAACGTCGGATCACGTCGCTTTTTGGATCATAGAATCTTTGGACGCTGAGCTCTCTAATGGTACCCCGGGATTGACACCGCTCTACCGGGATCACCCTGAAATAGTGACTCTTTGTCGGGTGGGCATAGCTGGCCATAGACCTGTATGGTGGTTCTGGGCTGCCTGGTGGGTGATGGGATTATACCTTTAATCCAATCATGTTTGCTTTAATATATATATATATATATATATATATATATATATATATATATATATATATGTGTGTGTGTGCTTTCCTTAGTAAAGAAAATTCTGTTTTACCCCTACACTAAGTCTCGGCTAGTGCTTGGGGGAATATACAGGTTTAATCACTTTAGCAATTAAGCTTTCAGTGGCAAGGATGATCTCTACAGTTCTCATCTGTGGTCAAATTCTGTGTTTCTATCAAGTCATAAAAATGACATGCATAAAGATTTTGGGTTTAAACGGTCGTTTATTACAGACGCTTGGTTATATTTGGACATTGCGTTAGCTGTTGTAAAAGAAAGCTCTTTATATAAAAAGGCAAAGAAGCTCAGCCGCCCACTTCATGTCTTGGCTCTGTTGTGGGGGCTGGAACAGGTACAGAACTGTGACCCGCTCCCGGATTCCTGCTAGACATACCTTGCGTCGGGGTAAGGGGAGAGTGGCGGGCAAGGGATCCTCTCTCACGAGAGCTTCCCCTGCTGGAGGAGCGTGGCTTCAGCCGGTGCAGGATTAAAAAATCCGGAGGTTCCAGTCTCTTTACCCTGGCGTGGTCCTCGCTTTGATATCAAGTCGGTTGCATTTTTGTTCGGCATGTTCCCGACCCTTGGCGTTCCTGACCTTTCTTTTGCTCAGCGATTCGAATTTGTTTCCGTCCTGTGTATGACCCGGTCCGCCTGACTACGCGCTCTGGAATTTAACCCCTGAGTAGCCATCTAGTGTATGACCTTTGGACGCCTGACGTCCCGCTCTGGTTGTGATTCTGAGCTTGACTACATTTGTTTTTTTGTGGTTTCACTAATTTAGCGAATCGTGCCCCAGACACGATTTTCCCATTCTCTGTGGTATTCAGTTTCAGAAACTTCACCTGGCATACTCAAGAACTATCATTTTAACATATTTATCTACTTATTCTGGAGCCTCCTCACTGTTAGGATCATCGGTACCCTGGTGGACGTTACTTGGGGTTTTTCCACTTGTACTGTTTTGCTGGGAGAAGAACTTTTGCGGCGAGTTCTCCGGCAAACGGTAGACGAGACAAGAACAATAGTACCGGTGCCGGCATTGTCAATACCCGTCTGGATCTGTGTCACACAGAAAGTTGGCGACAAAGGTGTTCTTTTTGCTTTTGTCATTGAACACATTCAGCTAACGACTGTGTATGCTTTAGATTTAATAGATGTGTTAAATTAGTTAGATGTGTTTTTACAATAAATAACTAAAACATTTGATGTCAATTTCACAGTAACACCAAATTTCAATGACATAAAATCAAATTGGTAGTCCAAAAATAAGTTTCATTAGCACAGCATTGTAGACTTTTTGGAATAATACCATTTTAACTAAAGGTGATATTAATTTGAAAGAATTACTCATAGACCGCAACAATTATGAGAACAAACCTTTTTATTTAATAGTAAACATTGTATGGATAGTTTAAAGATGGAGCTGCCTCTGGACTCACGAAGAGTCATTCTTCAGCACGGAGGAAAGAAAAAACCTTGTTTTATTGAAGGAAATCTCTGGGAAGCCATGGCTCGAAGAACTGCCCCTCCCTCTGGGCACTAAGAGGCTAACTCTGACTAGTACTAAAATGTAAAGAATTTTTTTCTTAAAATGTCAGAGCAACAAGAAATACATAGAAACGTTGACAGTCTTCAAATCTGTTGATGGAAACCTGACGCTCTGCGGATCTCTTTGCCGGGGAGCCGACACTCCGCAGATCATTTTGCCAGGTAGCCAGCTGTCTTGAGATGGTCCTTCAAAAGTGTTTGCGCTCTGTGTGTGTGTGTGGAGAGCCAGCATAACATATGAGACTTCTAGTATGATGACACAATGATAGCTGGCAGGAGAGGTTCCATTGGTCACAAAGCACGTTGAAGCATATAACTAAATTTAAAAGAACAAAATGTGCAAGTGTAAATCACAAAGATGCTAATCCATAAATTTTATTGAAAAGATTACATTTTACATTTCCTTTTAAGTGACATTTTAATGTGATATTTGAAACTATGTGGATTTAACTTTTTTACTTTTAATTTGAGGCCCCCTGGTGTTGGAGATGTGAGAGGAGACCAAGTGAAATGTGGGAAGGGAGATCTAAACAGATATGCTTGGTGGTTTGGATATGTCTTTCCATGCATATATGTTTCTTTTTAGTAAACCCCATGGAATAACTTTATGAAGTGTACTAAACAGCATTCAATGGAGGGTGGACCCTAAAGGTCAGAAAGGAGTTGATTTGCTTTTTTTTCAAGAGTTATAGAGCATCCCATTCCTTTAGTTTGCTCCTTGTTGGTGTCCCTTCCTGAGCATAATCGCTTGACACAATGCAGTCTATTGAAGGTCAGATTGCACACTGTTCCTGCAACATTTCTACAGGTGGAGCCCTATGATACAATTGTAACAGAATATAACAAAATAGTATTATCACAAAAGTAAAACATGATACTTAAGTAAACTGTTAGATGGTCCTGAAGAGCTTCATTTGAGAATACAATTTATCTTCCTCTTCTTTTTCCTCAAATATCAGGCTATTATAAAATAGAAAAAATCAAACATCGTACACACTGTGTGATACGATTTTAAATACACAATCTCCCCCTTTGTAGTTCCACTCACAGATTAAAATACTGCTCAGTATATCTGCTTGTCTTTTTTTCTTTTCTTTTTTCAGATCCCAACCTCCAACATATAGCAGATGGCGCAGGCTCATACCGTAGAAAGCACAAGGGAAATACAATATAGTGTAACACGTTTTTAATCATATATAAATTGAAAAAGATTAAAAAAGGCCTACTCTTAGCTGTGGTGACTACTCTCACGAGAGTCACCACAGCTAGAAATAATGAAAAAAACCTGCTAAATAGATTATACTGTTTGTCTTGAGTTTTGTTTAGAAATACCCAATGTTTTTTTTGTTGTTGCTTTTTTCTGCACACTATTTTTCCCCCATGGTATGAGGGCATAAATTGCATTGGCATTGCACACAGGGCCGATACTACCTACGGGCAAGGTAGGCGCCGGCCTATAGCGCATTCAGCCTAGGGCCTTCAGCCAGTCTTGCATACACCTTTACAATAGTCGTCATAGGCCGGATGTGCTAACAGACACCCCAGTCGCTTTCAGACACTCTCACATATAGCATATCACAGTCAACTGAGGCCGGATGTGCCGACAGACCACCGTCGCCTTCAGCCAGTCTAGCATACACCTCTACTACGGTCGCCATGGGCCGGATGTGCTAACAGAAACCCCAGTCGCTTTAGGCCACTCTCACATTCACTCATATCACGGTTGACTCAGGCCGGATGTCACAACAGACACCACTGTGAGCTTCAGTCAGTCTTGCATACACCTCTATTACGGTCACCATAGGCCGCATGTGCCAACAAACACTAGTTGCTTCTGGCCACTCTCACATATACCCATATGACTGTCGCCTTAAGTCGCATGTACCAACAGACACCGGCGTCACCTTCGGCAAGTCTCACATACACCCCTACTACTGCCGCCTTAGGCCGGTTGCACCAAAAGACATCCCATCTACCTTTGGCCTGTCTCGCATACACCCGTACTGTGGCTGCGTTGGGTCGGTTGCGCCAAGAGACACCACCGTCGCCTTTGGCAAGTCTCACATACACCCCTGCTACTGCCGCCTTAGAATGGTTGCGCAAGGAAACAGCACAGTTGTCTTCTGCCAATTTTACATACACCCACATTATGGTCAATTTAGGCCAGTCTCACATACTCTGCTATTACGGTCACTTTAGGCCGGTTGTGCCCACAGACACCACCGTCTCCTTCGCCACTCTCACATATACCCATTTCACAGTCACCTTATGCAGATGTGCCAACAGACACCAACATCGCCTTGGGCCAGTCTCGCATAAAACCCTATTACGGTCTTAGGCTGGTTAAGCCAACAGACACCACCGTCACCTTTGGCCAATCTCACATTTACTTACATCACGGTTGACTCAGGCCGGATGTGCCAAGAGACACCACCGTCGCCTTTAGCCAGTCTTGAATACACCTCTACTACGGTCGCCGTAGGCCGGATGTGCCAACAGACACCACCGTTGCCTTGGGTCAGTCTCACGTATACCCCTACTACTGTCGCCCTAGAACGGTTGTGCTAACAGACACCCCAGTTGCTTTCACCCACTTTCACACGTACCCATATCACAGTCAACTGAGGCCGGATATGCCAACAGACACCACCGTTGCCTTTACCCAATCTCACATTCACTCATATCCCGGTTGACTCAGGCCGGATGTGCCAACAGACACCACCGTCGCCTTGGGCCAGTCTCGCATATACC